>JAKMXA010000468.1:0-34976 GCA_025328625.1 Colletotrichum sp. SAR11_240
GATAGAGAAGACTAATAGAGATAGAAGTAGCTAGAGGAAAATAGTTAACTTAGCTTATAATAATAGTTAAAATTAAAAGAGTATAAAGGTAAAGAAGATATTTAAATAGTTATATAGCTTAAAGGTTTTTAATAGAGAGTAAAGAGATTAGTTTAGCTTTTATAGTTAATATGAATTAAATTTTATAATATAAGGCTAGCAGCTTTAAAAAGAAATAATAAATTTAAAATAAACTATTATATAAATAATATATCTTTAGTATATAAATATTATAAAAAATAATTATAAAAGTATTATAGCTATATAAATAAGTAAAAAGAAAATAAAAAGGATATAAATAATAAATTTTAATATAAATTAATTAGTAGAGATAATATTCTTATTATAAATAAAAATAAAAATAAATAATAAAATATAATAAGTTTAAAAAAGTAATATTATATATTAAAGAATTATTTATATACTTAAAGTAAAATAAGAAGGTGTTAAAATATTATACTATATTTTTATAATATTAATACTTAATAAAATATATAACTTTAAACTAAAGTAATACTTTTTATTATTAAGTTTATATATAACTTTTTAATATTTTTAAAAGTAAATTTAATACTATTTCTAAAGGATATAACTAGTTATAAGTTAAGAAAAATAAATACTTCTAAAAGGTTAAGTTTATAATACTTTTAAACTACTAATATTAATAAAAAAAACTAAACTTAAGTTTAAAGTTAATAAATATAAATATAAATAAGTTATTTATAAAGCGTTCTATAGTAATCTTAATAATATAAGCTTTATAACTATAATATATATAATAAATAAGAAATATAAAGTTAAGGTTTATAGTTATAATATAGCTTCTTTATAAAAAGACTATAGTAAAATTTACTTTATATATAAGTATAATTTTAGAAATACTATATAAGTATTTTAATTTATACTTTTTATTAATTAAGGAAAATAGTATAAAAACCTTATATATTCTAATTAGTAAGTAAATCTTCTAAATATTACAAAGTTAAATATATACTATAGCTAAATAGACTAATAGAATAATAATAATACTAGCTATATAGTAAAGCTAATAGCGCTATATATAGTAAGGCTAATTATATTAAAGCTAAAGAGGTTATTAAAGCTTTTATAACTTAATAATAACTTTATTAAACCTTTAAGTAAAGTAAATACTATTAAACTAAAGAGGTTATTATAAGAGGTTTTTATAGCTTAAAATATAAAAAGCTTTACTATTATATATAAAGCTTTATACTTTTCTCTCTTCTGCTTTTTTACTTTATAACTTATAATAAATCCTTTATAATATTTATATTAGATATAGAATATAAGAATACTAACTTTATATTAAATATATCTTTTTAAAAAAGAATAACTAAAGCTATTACTATATAGTATAATATCTATATACTAAATAAAGTTTTTAAGTTTAATAAGTATTTAAATTCTAATTAGAAGTATTTTATTATAATAATATTAAATAAAGCTTTTAAAAATATTTCTAAAAAAACTTTTTTTATATTATAATTAAAATAATAAATATTCTTAATAACTTTAAAATAGAAGCTATATATATCTTTAGTAATTTTAAAAAATAGTTCTTTTTATATAACTTCTTTATAATATTAAAGTAGATATAGCTTAAGTTTAAATATAAGTTTAATAAGGAAATATTAATAAATATACTTTATATATTAGTAGTCTAGTTAACCTATATAAATAGGTATTATAGTTCACTCTATACTTTTTTTTATAATACTAAAACCTAATAGTAATACTTTAATTTATACTTAATTTTAATAAAGTAAATAAATAAATCTTAATATAACTAGTTATTAACGCTTAACTTAACTTATCTCTAGCTATATAGAAGAGGGTAAGTAAGTAAGTAGCAGAGTAGTAAAATATACTAATAAAAGCGTTATTTATAATATTATAAGCGCGTTATTTATAACGTTATAAAAGTATTATTCTATAATATAGAATGCTAATAGTACTTATAGCTAAAGCTTAGTAATAGCTTAAACTTATACTTAAAGGTATAAACTTAATAGTATAACTCTTTACTACTATAGCTAAAAGGGTTCTTATAGCTATAGTATAAGAACTTAACTATTTAAATAAGGCTTTAAACCTATTCTTTATATCCTCCTATATATATAATAACTCTATATAATATCTTTACCTCTTATTATAACTATATATAAGCTAAGTAAAGCTATACTAAATAACTTAGTCTATAAGACTAATATTAATAAAGTTAAAGGCTCTAAATATAGTAACTTTCTCTTTACTAAAAAGAAAACTTTCTTTAAATTCGCTTAGAAATACTTACTTAAGATAGCTAATAAGAGCGATATAATAGAGTTATATAGCTTTAAGATTAATATAGAGATAGTTAAGGCTATTAATAATAATCTTAATACTTATAATTACTTTATAAGCTTCCTTAAGATAGCTAAAGTAGTATAAGTAGTTAGTAAGTTAGGAAGAGTAAATATAATAAGAATATAGCTAATAGCAGTAAGGCTGTTAAGACTATATAGTAGGGTAGAAGATATTATAGCGCAGACGTTTAAATAGTAGGGGAAAGGAAAATAGGTATAGATTAAATATAGCATAGAGATAGAGGTAGCTAGAGGAAGATAGTTAACTTAGCTTATTATAATAATTAAAGTCTAACTAATAGAGGAGTATAGAGGTAAAGATAATATCTAAGTCTGAAAGTTATATAACCTAAAGGTTATTAGTAGAGAGTGAGGGGATTAGTTTAGCTTTTATAGTTAATACTAGTTAAATTTTATAATATAAGGCTAGCAGCTAAATATACTTTATATTAATTACTAAAGAGAGTATTATTAATAATAATATAGCTATTATTTAGCTTATTATCTTAATATATTACTTTATTTATAGCTAATATAAAGTATATTAAAAGTATTAGCTAAGCCTCTAGCTATTTATTATAATTTTTACTTATTTAAAGCAATAAACCTCCTAACTTTATACCTCTTAATAATATATATAGCCTTTAGTTATATAATTATAACTTAATAACCTTATAAGTTTCTAACTATCTCTCTTAACCTTAACTATATTTATATATATATATTAATTAATAACTTTACTATCTTTAACTTTACTTTAGTAACAATATAAAGCTTTTCTATTTATAAAGCTTTATACTTTTTATTAAATATATAAAGAAATAAAACCTTTACTTTATAAAAATTAAAATATTTTAAGTAAACTTATATTTAAATATATTAATATAAAATAAAAAAATAAAATATATATTTTTGTTTTATTAATTTTTAATACTATTATAATAATAAATAGAAATAGTGAAAAGTATTAATATTTAATTATTAAAAATAAAACTATTATATTTATTAAAGATTAATTACTATAAAAGTATTTACTAAAGATATTTATATTTATTAAGAATAAAAGTTAAAATATTAAAGATAATTAGATATTATTAAAGTTTTAACTATAAATTATATTAACTAAAGATTAAATAATATTATTATTTAATTTCTTTAATACTTTATAAGAAATTAAAGTATTTAAGTTTTAAAAGAGGTATAGTTATAAAGTTAAAACTTAAAGAAATTAATAGAAAAGTATTACTAAGAGTAAAACTTATAGTTAAGTATAACTTAATATAGAGAAACTTATTAAGTTTAAATATAATAAGGATTAATAAATTAAAACCTTTTTTTTAATTTTATAAGTAGTAATATATAGCTACTCTTAAGTAATAAAGTAATTTATTTACTTAATTATAATAATAAATAAAACTTAAGTTTATAGTTATAATATAGCCTCTTTATAAAAAGACTATAGTAAAATTCACCTTATATATAAGTATAATTCTAGAAATACTATATGGGTACCTTAATTTATACCTTTTATTAATTAAGGAAAATAGTATAGAAACCTTATATATTTCTACTAATAAGTAAACCCTCTAAATATTATAAAGTTAAATATACGCTTTAGCTAAATAAACTAATAAAATAGTAATAATACTAGCTATATAATATAAGGCTAGTAGTACTATATATAGTAAGGCTAATTATATTAAGGCTAAAAAGGTTATTAAGGCTTTTATAGCTTAATAATAGCTTTACTAAACCTTTTAGTAAGGTATTATAAATACTATTAAATAGAGATAACTTTTTAACTAAAGAGGTTATTATAAGAGGTTCTTATAGCTAGAAGTATAAAAAGCTCTATTATATATAAAGCTTTATACTTTTCCCTCTTCTTCTTTTTTACTTTTAAATCTATATTAATAACCTATCTTTATAACTTATAATAAATCTTTTATAATATTTATACTATATAAAGAATATAAAAATACTAACTTTATACTAAGTATACCTTTTTGTAAGAAGATAGCTAAAGATATTACTATATAGTATGATATCTATATACTAAATAAAGCTTTTAACTTTAGTAAGTACTTTAACTCTAATTAGGAGCACTTTATTATAATAATATTAAATAAAACCTTTAAGAATACTTCTAAAAAGGACTTTCTCTATATTATAATTAAAGTAATAAATACTTTTAATAGCCTTAAAGTAGAGGCTATATATATCTCTAGCTATTTTAAAGAGTAGCTCTTTTTTATATAAACCCTCTATAATATTAAAGTAGATATAGCTTAAGCTTAAGTATAAGCTTAATAAGGATTAATAAGTATACCTTATACTAAATAAAGAGAATATTATTAATAATAATATAGCTGCTATAAAGGTGTTAGCTAGCTTAATTAAATAAAAAGAATAGTAAATAGTAAATTTATAATAAAGATAGTATTTAATAATAATATAAGTAATATATAAGAAAGAGGATAGGTTAATAGTTTAATAGTTAGTAATTAAGTAATTAGGTAATTATAAACTATATTATTACTAAAGTAAAGTTAAAAATAATAAAGTTATTAACTAATATATATATATAAGTATAGCTAAAGTTAAGAGAAGGATATAGTTAGAAACTTAAGAGGTTACTAAGAATTATATAACTAAAGGCTATATATATTATTAAGAGGTATAAAGTTAAGAAGTTTATTACTCTAAATAAGTAAAACTTATAATAAATAGCTAGAAGCTATTAATAAAACTTAAATTTATTAATTAGCTTATATTATTTTTAGTAATATATTAGCTTCTTAGAGAAATTATTAGCTTAAGTTAATAGAAGTTTAAAGTAATAATAAGTTTATAATACCTTTAGATATTTTAAACTATATATATATTATATTAATTAAGTTAATAAATACTTTTTTAACTTTAAAATCTAAATAGTTTTATTAAACCTTATTATATTAAAAGTAAAATATTATAATTACTACTTTTTAATAAGGAGTATTTAGTAAATATATATTATTAGCTTATATTAATTATATATCTCCTTTTTATATATATTACTTATTACTATTATTAATTAAATAGTTTAATAAGGCTTTTAAATTAATTTAAAAAAGAAAATAACTTTTGTTTTAATTAGAAAGTTATTAAAACTTAGTTATTTAGAAGAAATAAAAGTTATAATAAAATCCTTATTAATAAACTAATAAAAGAATTATTATTAAGTTTATACTTTATAACCTTTTATAAATATACTTATAATTATTATTTTAATAAATAAGGTTTTTATAACTTTTTTAATATTCTATTTTTAAATATATTAATACTTATTAGAAAATAATTAAACTTTAATTTAATAATATTTCTTTTAAGTAGTATAAATAAATAAATAAAACTTTTAATAATAAACCTTTTAGTGTTAATATTAATAATAAATATAATAAAATATAATAAGTAATATAAATTATAAAACTTAATAAGTTATTAAACCTTTAAATATATACTATATTTATTAATATTTTAACAAATATACTTATTTAAGTATTATTTTAATCTTCAAATTATATTTAGTATTAAAACTTTATAGTTAATATAAGCTTTTAAATATAGTAATAAACCTTTTTAAAGCTTTTTTTATATAGTAACTTTATATTTTATATTAAAATCTAAAATAAGTTTTATTATATAACCTTTAATTGTCTAAAACTTAACTTTAGATTAAATAATATTACTTATTAAACTTAAATATATTAATATATAAAAGAAAATAAACTAATAAAGATTACTTTAATAATATAAAGTAAAATAATAATAGTTTGAATTTAAAATTTAACTTTAAGTTTAAGTTATAATTTATAGAGGATATTTTTAATATAATACTTTTTAAGTTCTTTAAAATAAAATATTAAAAAGAAGAAGAATTTTATATTATTAGATATTAAGTTTTTATATACTTTTTTAAAACGTTAAGTAGTTTAGAAATACTATTAGAAATAAAAAGTATATTTCTTTTAAAGCTAAATATTAATTAAAAACTAAATTATATAAATAAGATAATTAAAAAATAAAATATATTTTAAAAAAAGAGTTAAGTAATATATATAGTTATTAAAAAAGAAATATTTATAACTAAGCTTATATTTAATAAATTACTTAGGTTTTATAACTAAAGTATTTTATTAGTTTAAGCTAATATTAGCTTATTATTAAAGATAAAAGCTTTAGAAATATAGCTTTTTTTAAAAGGTATTATAACTTATTATTAAATACTTTTTAATAAGTAAATATATATATTCTATAAAGATATTAATATAATACTTATTAATAACTTAATATTAAACCTTTATATATAATAGAAATAAATATAAATAAAAGCTTTAGATTATTATTAACTAATTTTAAATTCTTTAAATATATTGAAATATAAATATATAAAGTTAAACTTAAAAAAGATAAACTATATATATATAAAGTAAAACTAAAAAAGGTTTTATAGAGGTTTATAATAGTTTTAATATATAAATTAATTATTAAATATATATATAAAAGTAAAAAACTAATTAAACCTTTTTATAGCTAGTTATTACTATAATTTCCCTTAAAATAGTAATATTAGATTTAGGTTTATAATATAAAATAAATAATTAAAAACTTAGAAGTATTATATTACTTTTATTTATTTCTAAACTTTAAATATATAAGAAACTCTTATTACTTAATTAAATATAAGTATTTAAATATATTAATATTAATAAGCTATTTTTAGTAAGTAAAACTAATAATATAAAATAAACTAAATATAATATTAAAATACTAAAGTAAATATTTGTTAAATATTATAAAAAGTATTAATATATCTTAATAATAAGATAGTAGTTATAAAAGTTAAAATCTATTATAAACTATATAATAACTTATTTATTAAATATATTAGCTTTAAGAATAAATAATACTTAAGTTTGCTATAGTTTTTTTATAAGGAGGCTGCATTATAACTATAAACTTAATAAATAATACGTAAGTATTTTATTTATATTTTACTTATAATATAAAAATAATATATTAAAAAGTAAGTAAATATAGAAGTTATAATAAAGTTTAAAATATAAACTTAAATAAAATAACTTTTAATATAAATTCTAGTAGTAATAATAAATATTTTAATAAGAACTTAAAAAACTAAAATAAAATAAAGTTTAATATAAATAGTAATAAAATATAGATTAATTAATCTTAAGCTATAAAGAAGTTTTATTTTAAAAAGTATTTATTTTTATATAATAAAAAAAAAGCTAATTAATATTTTAATATTTAGATATAAGTTTTATATAGTAATATAACTAAATATTAAGATAATAATAAAAACTTTAAATAGAATTCTCTTTTTATTTTAATAATTTATTATTTTAAAATTAGTTTATGTAAAGTTAGAATTTAATAGCTAAAATAAACTTAATATTTCTATTAAGTTTAATATATTCTTAATATCTTTTAAAAATCTATAAAAAGAAATAATTCTTATATTAAGTTATATTTATAACTATAATAAGTTTTTAAAGCAAATTAATATAGAATATAGTAAAGGTGTTTACTACCTTTAGTATAATAAGCATTCTAACTATACTTAATATAATTAATATAGTTAGTATATTAAATATAGTAAAAGCCTTTAAAGCTTTTAGTATAATAAATATATTTAAAGCTTTAATTATAGTTAACCTTCTTAATATATATATTATTATAATTATATTTACCCTATATAATATATATTAATTAGTAATATAATTTTAATAGTTATTTACCTCCCTTAAATTAAAGAAGATAGCTAACTTTATATTAATAGTTAACCTTATTAAGTTTAATAAGTAAGTTCTAATATATAGCTAATCCTATAAAGCTTAAATAATAATAATATTATATTAAACCTTTCTTCTAATTAGAAATATTTTAAAGAGATATAAAACCTTACTATTATACTTTAAATAATATTAACTAATCTTAAAGTAATACAAAACTTTAAAGCTAAATTACTTAAGCTTATTAATTATATAATAATTACTAATTTCTAAGCTACTTATAAAAACTACTTAGAGAAGTTTTATAGAATACTTATTCTAACTAAATATTTATTACTTAATTTTAGTATATAAGCTATAATTTTAACTATAGTTTATAAAAAATTAAAATATTATATAATAAGTTACTATAAATAAATTTAAATTATAAACTTAAAAAGAGAAGTTTATATTAATAGTATAAAACTTAAAAGTTAAGTATTAAAGATTTAGAGAGATAATCTTAATATATTTACTAATTTAGTTAAATAATAGTATTATTTTAATATACTATATTATATAAAATATATTAAGATTAAGAACGTTTTAAAATAAGAACTTAACTTTACTTTACTTTTTAGTAATAATAGAAAGATAAGAGGTTATAAGACCTTAAATATTAGCTATATAGAGAAACTAAAAAGCTTAAAACTTTAATATTTAGTTAATATTTTATTTTAAAATTAAGAACTAATAGTAGTTTTATTAATTTTAGAAGAATATATTAACTTTAAATAAAGATTCTTAAGTACTTTAGGATCTTTATTTCTAAAAGTAGAAATATTAAGTAATTAACTATTAATATCTAATTTAACTATTAAAACTTTAATTATATTATTAGAATAATTAATTATTATAAAAGTAAATATAATTTATTATATTATAAAACTTCTTTTTAGCTAAAACTAAAGTAATATATTAAAATCTAATAATATATAGAGTTATTATAATTAAAAATAATTTTAGTTTATATATTTTAAACTTTAGCTTACTTTATTAGATATACTAAAAAGAAAAACGCTTATATTTAATAATAATACTTTAAATTAACTTAAAGATATTAAATAAGTAGTTACTCTATTAAGAGATTTAAGTAATAATAGTAATAGAAATAATCTTAATAATAAAAGAAACTATAAAGATAAGGATTATAATAAAAGAAAAAGTAATAAAAACTAACTAAACTACTACTTTTCTAAAGCTTAATAGAGACCTATTAAGCTAAGATAGTTTAATAATAAAATATCTATTAATTATAACTTTCTATTTATATTTATTACTTTAGATAGAGATTATAATATTTATATATTATTTAGCTCTCTTATAGATAATATAAGATATTTATTTCTATATTTTAAAATAGATATAATTAGCTTATTTAATCTACCCCTATATAATAATAAAGTTAATAATATCTATATTAATAGAAGTTTTAAAATAGTTTACTAAAATATATATTATTTTATTAATATTATTAATAGGTATATTAAATCTAATAATAATAACTTAGCTATAGTAGTTTAAAACTTCTATTAGATATTATTTTACTATATATTAAATTAATATTATATTAATTTAATAATTAAAGAAAAGTTAGCTTTAAGAGACCTTTAAGTTAGAATTATATAATAAAAGGAATTATTACTTAGAAGATTTCACTTTCTATATAAACTTATTAAAATATAATTATCTAAAGAATAATATATTTTAAGAGATATTTATAACTATTATAGTATTTACTATTAGAAAATTAAAATAGCTTAACTTTACTATAATATAGAAAAGTTTAAAAGAAAAATATTATCTATAATATATAATAAGATAGATATTAAACTTATTATAAGTATTTTAAAACTTAATAAATTAACTAACTATAATAAATTTATAGTTAGCTTATAAAATATAATACTAAATTAATATAAAATAGTTATTAAAAGATTATAATATAACTTTTTATTATTAACTATTAGAAGTAAGTATATAGAGATAATATCTTTATATTTAATATTAAGAATAATATTTAAGTCCTCTTTAAATTATTATCTTTATTATTTAAAACTAAAAAAGTTAAAGGTTTTTAGTTTAATATTAACTAAAAATATAAGAACTATTATAAATATCTTAGTTAAACTACTATTAGCTTATAATAAGTTAATATAACCTAAAAAGCCTTAAGTATAATTTAAATATAGATATTAACTTAACTATTATAATTAATATAGTTAATATCTAAAAATATTAAGATATCTTTTTATATATATTACTAATAAACTTAAGTAATAAATTAATAATACTAATAATAATAACCTATTTAGTAATAATAATTATAATTATATCTAATATTATAAAACTACTAATATTTTAGAAGCTTATAATAAAGACTTAGTTATTAGTATAGATAATAAAGATAAAAATAATTATAATACTAAAGTTATAAATTAAACTAATATTTTATTTTAACTAAATAAAGACTATACTCTAAATATATTAAGATATCTTTTTTATTATAATAATAAATACCTTCTCTTTAATACTACTTTATTTTTAAATTCTATATTAACTAACCTTAAAATCTATATATATAAGACTTATTTATATAATATAAAGCTATACTTAGATTTTAATAGTATCTTTTTATATTAAACTCTCTTATTACTATAGCTAAATACTACTATTTTTAGTTTTATTAAGCTTTAATATTATAATAATACTTAATTTTATAAATATATCTATACTAAGATTATTATCTAAAGTTTTTAAAATAGATTACTAATTATAATTTATATAGATATTAATATAAATAGATCTATAATTAGTAAAGCTTATCTCTATTAATTTTATATTATTATTAAGTAACTTAAAGTATTTAAGCTATAAAGAGTAAGAAGTATAAAGATTATTATATAAGTTATTTTCTTAATATTTATTTATAGTTAGTTATTAAATAGATATATAGTAACTATTAAACTATAAATAGGTACTTAGTTAGTATTATACTTTAATATTAGTTTACTTATAGAGTAAGATTTTAATATTTTAAATAGTATTAATATTTTAAACTTTAAATCTTATATTTATATTCTATTTTATAATAATCTTTATATATTTTTATTAATCTATTCTAAAATATTAAGAAAGACTTTTACTATATATACTATTACTTATATAGTAATACTACTATATAATTAAGTAACTTTTTAAATTATTATATTAATAGGATTATAATAGAATCCTTTTTATTTAGCTTAAAGTAAAAAAAGTATATATTTATATATATAAGTATTTTACTATTTATTTCTATTATTAATAATACTTTTTACTTTTTAAAGATTAAATATAGAATAAAACTTAAAACGTTATTATTATTTAAATTTAATAGTTTTATTAAACTATAAACTTATAATTATTTATAAGCTACTATATTAATATTATTAAATAAATATTTAATATATTATTCTATCTTTTACTTTATAAATTAAAAACTAGCTATTTTAGTTTAATTACTTAAGTAGTTAGCTATTAAAGAGAGCTAACTTTTAGCTTTTAATTTTAGTAGATTCTTTATAGCTTAAAGTAATACTAAAGATAATTTTATATTAAAATAAAGAGATATTTATAAGGGAATTATTAATATAAATAGTAAAATAGGTATTATTAAGTTAAAAAGCTTACCTATTATTATTATTAATAAAGGTATTTATATTTATAATTATAATAAAGAAGTTATATAATATCTTAAAGAAGTAATCTTATATTATCTTAAGGTTTAGATTAACTAAGGTTTAATTAATCTTTTAAAAGATTAATACTTATATATTAAACTTATTAATAACTAATAAAAAATAAATATAAGATAATATCTATATCTAATAAGTAAAAGAGATAAAAAACTAATAAATACTATTCTTAATAAGTTATATACTTAAAACTAAATAGAATAGAGGAAATTTAAACCTACTCTATTTAGAGCTTTTATATTTATAATATAATATATTATTAATAGTAAATATAAAGGCTAAATAGTTATTAATTTATATATCTTAAATAAAGTAGTAGTTTTAGATATATATTTAATACTTTTTTAGTAAGATATAATTAAATACTTAAAGGAAAAAGCTTAAATTATAATTATTAATACTTAATTATTCTTTTATTAGTTCTTTATTAAAAAGGAATATAGAGAACGCTTTATAATTATTAGTTATTAAAGCTAAAAATAATTAAAAAGTATATTTATAGGTTTTTATAACTCTTTAGTATATACTTAATATATTATAAATAAGCTTTTATAACCTTATAAAGAGTTTATATATACTTTTATTAATAATATTATAATAGTATTAACTAACTTTAATAGCTATCTAAAATATCTTAATATTATCTTTAAACTATTTTTAAATATTAATTTATTACTATCTACTTAAAAGTTATTTATTAGATATCTATTTATTAAATTATTAAGATTTACTATTAATACTTTTAGTCTATTTAATATATAAGACTATATTAATACTATTATAAAGATAAAATACTTTTATAACCTTTATTAACTTAAATATTAGATTAAAGCTATAAGATTCTTTTAATATATTATATTATAATATAATAATTATATATAACTACTATAAGAATAAAGAATATTATTATTAGTATAAGCTTATATATAAAGTAAAGATAAAGGTATAACTAGAAAAATATTCTACTAAAATATTTATTTTATTTTAACTAAAAAAGAAATTATAAACTTTAATAATATTAAAAATACCTTAATAAATAATAATATAGTGTTTTATTATAATCTTAATAAATAGTTATTTATTTAGCTTAATTCTTTAAAAGAATATAGATATTTAGCTTTAATTTTCTAACTTAAAGATAGTATTATTTAGAAATTTTATAATATTATTAAATAAATAGATATATTGTTTATTATTTATATAAATAAAGTACTTAATATAATAAAATAAAAGTATTAGTTTATAGAACTTAAAATAGCTTATTTTATAGTAGTTAAAAAGAGTAGATTATTAATATAATTATCTTATAATAAACTTATAATTATTTTTACTAACTATTTAGTAACTTATAATATAGTTAAGTAAATATTATTATAAATTAAAGATAAAATAAAGTTAAACCTTTATCTTATATTATTATCTAAATACTTTAGTTAATTTTTATTAGTATACTACTATATCTTAAGAACGTCTAATATTATAATAAATATCTTATTATATTTATTAATTACTAAGGTATTAGTAGAATATATTAGTAAACTTAATAAAATATAGGATAATATAATAATAGAAGTTAATTTTATAACTAAAGCTTTATTAGATAATAATTTTAAAACTAAATTTATCTAAATATATAAAAAATTAAAATTATAGAAGAAAATATATAATATATTAAGTAACTAGTAAGATAATATTAAACTTAACTTTATTATATATAATAGCTTCCTTTATTATATTAATTACTATAATTTTAAGTAATAACTTTATATACTAAAAGAAATAGTAATATTATTAATTAAAAAAGTTTATAATAATTATTATTATTTTAGAGAGTAATAAATATAGAAAGTATTAAATAATAACTTTTATATTTAAAAACTTTATTACTAAATAAAATCTTATATTTAAAATTATCCTTATTATAAAATACTTAAAATAAATTACTAACTACTATTAAGAACTATATAACTAATTTTAATACTACTAATCCTATTTTATACTATTATAATAGATTTTATTATTAGTTTTCTTAAAATACTATTAAGGTATTATAGCTATAAATAGGAAAACCTCTTATTACTTAATACTATTTTTATAATTAATAATAAGTTTTTAAAAATAATATTACTTATTCTAAGATATTTAATATATACTATTAAAATTTAAAGCTATTTACTATTATAATAACTTTAAGAAGGAAATTAGAGAATTCTTAAAATAATTATCTCTAATTATAATTATAAGTTCTTATTAAAGTTTTAAACCTTACTTTAGAGTAAACTTAATATTAAACTAAAGTTTTTAACTACTTATTATCTATAAACTAATAGAATATTAAAAAGAAAAAACTAAATAGTTAAACTTATTATTTAATATTTCTTAAATATTATAAATAATAACTAAAGTAAACTACTTCTTAATCTTTAGTATAACTTAAATAATATTTACTCTTAAGTAATTAGTTACTCTCTAAATTAGATCCTCTATAGGATAAATATAAATAATACTTTAAATATCTTAAGAGACTTAAACTTAGAACTTAATAGAGAAATATTCTAAGAAGAAGTAAAGATTTTAATTACTATAGCTTAGCTTTATATAAAAGAACGTTATAATAAAAAACGCTACTCTATTATATTGAAATTAAGAGATTAGGTTTACTTTAAAATAAGATTAAGATATTTCCTATTAAAACGCCTAATATAAAAGTATAACTACTAATATATTCTATTTAAGGTTATTAACTAAGTTAATAAACTAGCTTATTATTTAGATATTCTACTAAATATAAATATATATCTAGTAATATTAATAACTTAGTTTCAGTACTGTGAAAAAAAGTATAGAGTGAACTGCGATACCTACTTATATGGGTTGACCAGACTGCTAATATATTTAGTATTAACCCCTTTAATTAGTAAGATAATTACTATAGCCTTATTAATATATAAGAAGATAAAGATATATATTAGCTTAAAGTATATAAATATTTTAAAGTTAAAAGTATTTTTAAAAAATAAATAATAGCTTAAAGAAAAGTATAATATCTAATTAAATAGAAAGGATATTTACCTACTTATATAGTTTAAATAGATAAAGATATAATAAATATAGATAAGCTTATTTTAGACTTTGAAAAATAAAAATAAGAAATAGAATAATTATACTAATAAGCTTAAGTTTAAAAGCTAGCTATTATTTTAGAGGAGTAAATCTTTAAGCTTAGAGAAAGACCTAAATAGCTAGTATATAAAAGAGGAAAACTAAAAAAGGATTTAAATTAAAGACTTAACTAATAAGGTAATAATTAAAAATAAAGCGCTTAATACTTAAGGTATATTATTTAGTTATTATAACTATAAGATATAATATAAGTATCTTATTATTAATATATAAAGGTGTTATTTATATTTACTTTAAAGCTATATATAATCTTATATATTTACCTTTATTATAATAAATATAAGTAAGAACCTTTATAACTTTAACTATCTTCTTTACTTAAAAGTTATTCCTTACTTTAGCTTATTAACTAATAATAAGAATTAAAGTAATTAATTACTTATATAAAAAAATAAATATATTATTAAGTAATTACTATATTTATTACTACTATCTTATTTAGTATAATATTACTAATTTTCTCTTTTATATATATACCTTACCTTTATAATCTATATTTATATTATATAGTTTTTACTTTTATTACCTTTATTAATATCTTTATCTTTATTATAATTATCTTTATTAATATTAGCTATTATTATTAATATATCTACTTCTATTACTACTTCTAAAAAATAGTAAAGTATATAAGATATTTAGTATATTTATACTTAAGGTATAATATAACTTAAGTAGCTAATATATATATAATAACGCCTTATATTTATTATATATACCTAACTATATTTATTATTACTCCCTTAATATTCTTAAAGAGGAATATAAAAAGCTTATATATATTATTACTAACCTTTCTATCTTTAAATATACTATTAAATATAAGTAGATCTACTATAATAAGGCTAGTAATATCTTATTATATTCTTTTATTATTTATATTAGTAATAATATTAATATTATTAACTACTTTAAACTTATTTAGCCTCTTAGGTTTTATACTACTTTCCTATTAGCTATTTCCCTTTATAATTAATATAATATTAACCCTACCTCTTAGGATTTATAGTATTACCCTTATAATACTAATAACTATATTACTAGTATTACTATAAACGCTTATAATACCTCTAATATACTTATTAATATTAAAGGTAATAAGTTAGATAATAATAGTAATAATAATATTAATTTTATTAATATCCCTATTAATACTAATATAGTTAGACCTATTAATAGTAAGGTTATTAATACTATAAACCTTATTATTACTATAAAGACTACTAGTAAGGTTAAGATAGCTAATATTATACCTCTTATATCTATAGCTAAGACTTTAGAGGTATATAGTAAATATATTAATATTATTACTACTTTGCTTAAAGGCTTTTATAAGGCTTATAATAAGCTTTACACCTTAATAGTATCTAATAATACTAATAACTTTAATAAAGTTAGCATAAATATTACTAAGTTTATTAATACTATTAATACTAAAAATAAAGTAATAAAAGTATTTATACTTAAGCTTATAGTTAACTTAATATCTAGCTATATAGGCCTTAACGCCTTCTTTAAGTATAAGTATATTATATTTACTACTAACCTTAATAACCTTTTTATTACTATACCTTTTAAGAAAGTTATTACTACTATAAATATTAATAATATTTAGATACTTATTATACTTAGAATAAGCTAGATATTTAATATATTTATAAATACTATTATCTTAAACCTTAATATTATTAGCAGTCTAGTTAACCTATATAAGTAGGTATTATAGTTTACTCTATACTTTTTTTTATAATACTAAAACCTAATAGTAGTATTTTAACTTATACTTAATCTTAATAAAGTAAATAAATAAATCTTAGTATAACTAGTTATTAATATTTAGCTTAACTTATCCCTAGCTATATAGAAGAGGATAAGTAGGTAGGTAGTAGAGTAGTAAAATATATTAGTAAGAGCGTTATTTATAATATTATTATTTATGAGCGTATTATTTATAACGTTATAAAAGTACTAGGGAGCAGCGTTTCCTACCTACTGCTACTACCTTTTAGAAGAAAGGCTAACGTAGGAGGTATGCTTAGGTAAGAGTATTAAGGCCCCCCTTATAAATCTAGCTTATTTAGATATACTATATATAATTCTTACTTAGTATTCTTATATAAATATTACTTAGTATAGAGCTTGTTTTTAAAAATAAGTATAATATTATATAATTAGATAAGGCTATTAAAATATAGTACCCTAATTATATATAAGGTAGTAGGGTTTAAGTATTTTCTTATTAAGTTAATTATATATATAAGTTATTAAACTATTTACTATTAATAATCTAAACTACTTTAAGTAATCCTCTTATTATAAATATATATATAAGTAACTATTTAATCTATAGCTTTATTATCTTATATATAATATTACTAATTCTCTTTTTTTACTTCTTTTATTTATATTCTTTAAGGTATATAGATAATAGAGGGATTAATATAAAAACTAATAGCTATTTAGCTATTAGGGATAATATTTTAAAAATAAATACCTCCTATATATAAGAATAAGTTCTAAAGTTAAGAACCTTTTCTCTTTAAATATTATAAACTAATAAAATACTTATAACTAAATATAACTTCCTTTATTATTTTAGTATTAAATTACTATTATAGGCTAGTAGAGGAGTAGTTACTTTATTATACTCTCCTTTAAAGTAAGAGCTATCTTAGAGAAAAAAGGGGAAACTATTAGATTTAAAGCGCTCTAGCTATATCTTATCTATACTTATTTAAGTAATTAATACTAAAATTAAGCTAAAATATATAAAATACTTATATATAAATAGCTTATAGTTAGAATATATTATTATCTAAACTAAAGAAAGCTAGTAAGTAATAAAAAATATATATATAAATTACTTATAGAATAACTAAAGTCTAAAATATTTATTCTATATATTATATAGCTTCTTACTTACCTTTTTAATTAGTGACCTCCTCTTTCTACTTTATATTATCCTAAATATATTTTATTTTTTATAAAAATATTAACTAAATATACTCCTAAATAGCTTAGAAAATATCTAAATATACCTAATATATAAAGAGTAATAAGAAGCTACTTTATCTAGCTTTAAAAATAATTTCTTTAGTTTTCACTATTTTAAGTTATAATTCTAGCTTATATCTAAAATTAGGATTAATATCTATATTAGTTCTCTAATAAGATCGCCTAACTCTATACTCTAAAAGAAGTATAATAATATTTAGTTTTAAATTATATTAATATAGAATATTATTACTAACTTTACCTAAGAGGTATATTAGTTATTATAAAAGCTATCTAAGATTATAGTAATTTTAGTATTAAATTAGATATTTAATAAATAGTAAGTCTTAATTATTACTTTACTTATTAATACTAAAGATTTAAGTAATAGCTATAATAATAGTAATAATAGTATAGATATAAATATAGGTAAAGCGTATACTAACGCTAATAATATATTAACTTTATAAAGTAATCTTATATAGTAAACTATAAATAAACTAGAATAATAAATACCTTAATTATATTCTAATTTATATTACTTTATTTTAAGTATAAATAAGAAGTTATACTACTTTTATAATTAATCCTTATATATTTTTATTATTAACTCTACTAAATATTATAGCTAACTAATACCTCTTTATAGCTTTAGAAGTATTTATAATAATAGGAAATATTTAATATTTAGTAGCTATATTAGGTATAAACCTATCTATATAATTCTATAAGATATTTATATATATAAGCTAATTATCTTATAGTTTTCTAAGCAGCTAGTTTTATAGTTAACCTTTATACTATAGAGGCTAAGAAGTATTTTCCTTAATATCCTCTTTTAAGCTTTATAGTTTATTATAGCTAGCTTAAGTATATATAATAAACCTACTTAAGTAAAGCTAAGCTTATAACTTTTTAGTAAACCTAAATATAAAACTATAGTATACTTCTCCTCTAAAGTAACTTAAGTTATAAATAATATAATTATATTTAATAGTAATATAAAGAAGAAGAAGCTATCTATATCTTTAAACTAAAGCAGAATACTTTTAAGTAGCTTTAAAAAGATAGATAACTTATTATTTATTACTACCTCTTTAAGTCTTAAGTTATATATTATACTAACTATAATAAACTCTATCTTATTAACTACTTTAAAGCTAATATACTTATTCCTATTTATTATTATAAATATCTTATAAATAAATAGGAAGATATTAAGGATAATTAGCTTACTATTATTACTAAATAGTATAACTATAGCCTACTTTAAGCTACTTAGTATTTAAGTTTTCTAGATATACTATAAGAGGTAAACTAAAAGCTTCTCCCTTATTTTAGTACTATATACTAAAGCTATATAAAGAGTGATATCTTATTAATATTAGTTTAGTAGAATAATAGTATATATACTATTAGAGAAGTTAAGTTTAAGCTTTAGCTTATATTAGGATATAAGATTCTTAGTATCCTCTTTTATCTATATCCTATTATAGAGACGCTCTAGGAATCCTATTAAGTAGTTATTTTTCTATATTTACTTCTACTTATTTAGAATTATAATATACTTAAATATACTTTATAGCTTCTAGTTATTTTCTTCTTCTAATTAGTATTTTAGTAAATAACTCTTTTCTATAGTATTTAGCATTCTTTTATTACTTATAAGACCTCTCTATTAAACTAAAGGAAACTATATAAAGTCCTCTAAGAATATAACTATAAGTATACCTCTAAATACTATTTTAATTTCTCTTAGTTTCTAGAGTTTCTTATTAATCTTATTAAGTATATTAAGGCTAAGTATACTAACCTTATTAATTATAAGGATATCTTTCCTCACTTAATAGTTTATATCCTTTAGATTAATATTTATATTAGAGGGGTTTAATAACCTATCTTTACTAAACTAAAAGCTTACTACTAAATAGATTATATTACTACTAATCCTTACTATAGTTATACTTATTAATACTATAATAATAAGCTAACTTTATATCTCTTTTATAATAAATACCTCTTTTAAGGTATTAATTAGCTATAACTTCTTTATATTACTACTACTACTAATATACTAAAGGTGCTATTTAGTTTTAGAATTCTTATATTAGTTAACTACTTTATAGATAAGTTATAAAGTAAGGTTTTATTTCTAGTTTAATATATAAGCCTATCTAATTACTTCTATAGTAATTAAAAAGGAGGTAGATAGCTTTATATTAAGCTAAGTTTATATAGTATCTCACTTAATTATTAGTATTAAGCTTAATACTTTATTATTACTTCTATAACTATTACTAAAGCTAATATCTACTATTATTAGATAAGGGTTATTTATATTATTAGGCTTATCTCTTTCTATAGTATTTATCTTCTACTTCTAGAGCTACTTAATTAATACTTTAATAGTATTAAACTATACTTTTAGGAGTATAAGCTTATAATCTTTAGAATAATTAGTATTTAGAGTAATAGCTATACCTTCCTCTTTAGAAGCTAAGAAGTTTCCTATAGTTAGGGAAGTAAAAAAACTTTTAAAACCTAAAGATTTATATATTATATCTATTTATAATTATAAATTCTTAATTATATTATAAAAAGCTTCTTATTAGTTTTTTAGTATTAATATTTATTACTAACCTATTAAGAGATAGTTCTTAAGCTTTTTAAACTTAATATTTTTATTACTCTTATTTTAACTTACTTATAATTATATATCTTTTTTAATATCTTTTATACTCTTCTAAAGAAAGTAGATATTTTTAATTACTAATTTAACTTATACTAATAGATTAAAGTATAACTCTACTTATAAAGATATTAGTTCTTAAGAGCTATAAGTAAAAAAGTTTTAAGGGGTAAATAGAGTAAAAAGTAATATTATTAATCTAAAGGGATAACTCTATTAGTAAAATTATATTATAGATTAAAATATAATAATAAGATATTTATTACCTCTAGTAGTACCTCTCTTATATACTATTAGTATTATAGTTTAAGTAGTTAGTAATAATTAGTATATAATGCTTTTTCTTTAGTAATACTTTTTATATTTATTCTAAGTAGCTATTATTTAAGGCTAAGTTAAAGTTAATAAATTAAGCTTTATTTAACTTTATATACCTTTTTAGGTAGTAGATCTTTACTATATAGAGGTATTTATAGAAATATAAGTCTTAGAGAAGCTAGCTATAATATCTATAGACTTATAAGGCTATTAGAGTAGGCTTATTAGCTTATAAGCTTATTATCTCTACTATTTACTAATATTAAACGTCTAGCTTTATACTTTATATAAAGCTTAGCTAAATTCTAAATACTATTTAATATAATATATTTATAGTAATATAAACTTATAACTACTTATTATAATAGCTAAACTTAAAGTTTAAGAGCTTACTATATATTTTAACTATAGATAGCTTATAGCTTATAAAGATTTAGTTTGCTATTCTAATAAGAAACTAATAAGCTTTATTATTTATATTTCTCTTATTAAGCTATAATTAGTAAGTATCTTTATTTATATACTTTAATATCTTTTTAAGAACTATTTTTATTAGTATTACTCTCTTTTATAAAAGTAAGTTTAGTTTAGTTAAGTAGTTTATTATATAATAAACTATAAATAAGCTAGTTAAACTTATTAAGAGGAAAGCTATATCTATATTATAATATATACTTATAATTAAAGCTAAGTAGTACTAGTTAATTTACATGTAATCTCTCTAAATATAAAAGATATTATTCTCTATAAATTTAGTTTACTCTTAAAATATCTATAGAGTATAAAAGCAGTATAAGGGATACCCTTTTAGTATTTAGTTTATATTATTTCTTATATTACTACTTTTATAACTATATTTTATATAAGTTATGTTATAGCTATATATTTAATAATAATATACTACTTAGTTTACTTTATTATTAAATACCTTATCTTACTTATCTATATTACTAGTAAGATATAATATAGAAGAGAAGATATTTTAGTAAAGATAATACTATTAAGTATACTTAATATTATAGTATTAATAAATATTAGTATTAATATATATTACTTATAACTTCTTAAGAGTAATATACTTACTTTATAAAAAACTAAATTAATATACTTATAGATCTCCTTAATATATTATTCCCCTCTTAAAGTAATAAGTTTACTAAATAAGTTTAGTAGCTTAATATTAATATCTAGCTATAAAAAACTATAAAAGTAAAGAGTATTATAGTTATTTATCTTAATATACCTAAAGTAGTATAAGATATTACTAAAGATAGAGTTTACTTCTTAAAGTATATAATACTTAAAGAAGAGCTCTATTTTATAATAAAAGAAAGTAGCTAAACTAATAAGATCTCTAACTATATATTATATCCTCCCTATTTAGTCTTAAAACTTCTATATTAGAAGGTTTAAGCTTAGCTTTTATATTACTTAAGAAGTAATAAACTTTATATTAACTTTATTAGTAAAGTTATTTAAGTTAATAATAAACTAAATATATAGTATCTTATACTTAAGATATAATAATTTAATCCTCTTTCTAAATAATAAGTGTTCTTTATTTAATATATACTTCTAATAGCTAAAAGTATTTAACTTTTTTATAAAAAAAGAAATCTTATTATTTATTATTCTTTTAGTTTCCTAATATTCCTCCTTAATATAAACTACTTAGTTTAGTATAAGAGTTTATATAATCTTTTTAACCTTTCTAAATAATATTTTCTCTATATAAAAGTAGTTTATCTTTTAGTTCTTAAAATAAATTAATATATTAAAGATTATAAAAAAGAAAATTAGATATATAGTAAAGTTTATATTTATTTTAATATAAATTAGCTATTTTATTTTAAAAGTAATAATAGTATAGTATAAAGTATTAAATATCCCTTACTATATTATCTTAAGAGATATAAAGCTTAAGCTTAAAAATAGAAGTTAAGAGGCTACTAAGAGGCGTTAAGTATTAGCTTATAAGATATCTCTAGAGGGTTTTAGTTATTTAATACTAATATAAGAGGGCCTCTTTAGCTTTAGGGAAATAAGTATAAAAATATCTTAAGAAAGAAGTTTAAGTTATTATAGTTAGTAAAGTCCTCTTCTTAGTAGCTAATAATAAATAGCTACTTATTTATTTTTAGAGATATATTAATACAAGGTTTTAGTTTTTATTAACGCTTCTAGTTAAAGCTTAAAGTTATATCTTAAAGTATTTAAACTTATTTTTAAAGTAAGTAGTTATTATTAGAGTTAATATTTAATAAGCTAGTTAACCTTAATTCCTTAAGTTTAACCTTAATTTTATACTTCTATATCTCTTTTAATCTTTAGTTCTATCTCTAGTTTACTTTAAATCTTATATTATTCCCCTTAATTTTAAGTATCTCTATATTAATATACTTCTATTTAAACTTAATAAGGATATTAGCTATATCTTATATAGGTTTATCTAGCTTATTTCTCTCTACTATAGTAATATAATAGCTTATATAGATTTTATTTTTAGCTAGAAAGTTGTATTAAACTATTTAAGTAAAAAGAGTAGTTAGAACTTATGTTTTAATATAGGAATCGCTCTAGCTAGTAAGGTTTTCCTTATTAATTATAATATTATAGTATAAATAGTTATTACTTTTAAGCTAGATAAGTATAGTCTTTAGCTTCTTTAGGTTAATAGAAAGTATAAATAATAAGTTTAAGGCTATTAGTTTTTAAGGATTAATAAAATAGATATAGATCTAGTAGTATTCCTTAATAAGTAAGTAAGGTAGTATACTTATAGCTAAGCTTTTAATATTATTTAGGAAGACTATAATATAGCCTTACTTATGCTTTTAATATTTTATATTTATCTACTTCTCTATATTAATATTAAACTTAGTAATCTATTTATAGGGAATATTTTAGCTTAAAAGCTATTCTTCTAATAAGGATAGGTTTTTTAACTTAGCTAGGTATTAATAAGTATAGCTAAGGGTGAAGTTATTTACTCTATAAGTAGGGGGGATATTAGCTTTCTAAAGATATAAAGTATACTTCTTATATACTATAATAAGAGGAGCGCCTTTATATCTTAGGAAGTACTCTTTATAAGAGAAATAGCTTCTATTTAAAAGAGAGATCTATTTTTTTACTACTTTATAAAGTAGCTTAACCTCTATTTAAGTTTAGTTTAATAGTTTAATAGGATATTATTACTAGAAATAGACCTTATAGTATTTAATACTTAAAGAGTTATTATTATTTATCTCTTTATAGAAAGCTTTTATCTTTATAATAACTATTTTTTATTTAATTAGCTTATACTATATATACTTTATAAAGTTATAAACCTACTAAGTATAATAGTAGTTAAAGCTATTAATTATTTATTAAATATAATCTTATTTATTCTAAAGCTAGTCTATATTATTTAGTAGTAATTAAAGTATTAATAAGGTACTTTATAGTAGTAATTTAAGCTCTTTATTTAAGATAATTATAAACTAAAAGTCTATAGTTTATAAAGATATATAAAATATTATTATTAGTATTAGTAGTAAGCTAATATTAGCTATTAGGGCTAAACTTAATAATTAGGATAATAGCTATATAAGTAACTAATAAGCTATTATTATCCCCTCTAGCTAACTACTACTTCTGCTTAAGCTATACTATCCCCTCTTAAGGCTTAAGAGTATTAAGTTTAGAGGAGGTATTATTATTAAAAGTTATATTAATATATCTTAAGTATTAAATATAATATCTAGCTATAAGCTACTATATTTTAGACTATAATAGCCTCTTTTTAGTATAAGAACTACTAACCTTAGAGGGTTATTAGTATATTATATTAGTAATCTTTTTAGTAATAATATCTAAGTATTTCTAATAGGAAGAATAATCTTGAAGGAGTTAGGAGGTATATATAAAGAGGGTATTATATTAAATTTTTATCTAAAGCTAGCGCTCTAAGCGTAATATAGTAGAAAGTTTAGATAATTAGGTAAATTAAGATAAAAGAAGAATATATAGCTTTATAATAAAGCAGTATATATTATAACTTTAAGGTTTAGCTTAGTAGTATACTAAATCTAGCTTACTCCTCTATAACTTAATAAACTTTATATATTATATATTAAACTAAACACTTAAGTTTTCCTTATATACTCTTACCTTTTGCTTTATAAAAAATATATATATTTATTATACTTACTAAGTAGTATAGTTAGTTTTAGAGAGATAAATAGAGAGAAGAGGATACTATTATAAGCTATAGCTATTTCTAAAGAGTAATATATAAGATCTAATTAAATTATAAACTAGTTATATTTTTTAGTATCTACTTTTTAATTTATTTTATAATTATATTTTGCTTTAGTCTAATTATATTATAGTATTCCTATTAAGGTATACCTCCTCTTAATATATAATTACTTTTTTAGATCTAATATAACTATAGTTAAATAGATAAGTAGGGAAGCCTAATAACTAGCTTTATAGCTATTTTAACCTTATATAGCTATTAGAAATAGCTATTCTTAGACTTAATATACTATTACTATAATATAACTAGCTAGAAGAGGATAAGCTAAAAAGCTTAAGACTATATATATATAATAATCTTTTAATTTTAATATTATACCTCTTTACTGCTAATAGAACTCTATATATATATAACTTATATATTATCTTAAATTTAGCTACTCCCCCTTCTATAGGGAAGCTTAAAGCTTAGTAACCTAGTTAGCTAACTAGCTTTTAGTTAGATATTTTACCTCTACGCTTAAAATTAATAATATTTAGTTTTAAGATACTTTATTAGTCCTCTTCTTAATCTACTATTAAGCTATTCTTTCTCTTCCTATCTATTATATATATCTATTTAGACTACTATTTATATTAGTTAGAGTTATAAATACTTAGAGTATCTTAAGCTTATAGTTATATTTAATCTTAAGAAATATTATCTTTAAGCTCCTTATTAATATAGACTCTATTAATTAATACTTTAGAACCTTAACTATACTTTTATTCCTTCTAACTAAGCTTTTTATCTAACCTTATATCTTAATTAATATATCTTAAGACTTATTTTCTACTTCTACTAACTACTTAAAATTTTAGCTTTAGATCTAGCTAATAAAACTTTTAGAATAATGCTTTCTAGTTACCTTTTATATAATTAGTTTAATATTAAAGTAAGAATCTTTAGACTAATCTAATAAGGTCTTTAAGTTTTAGAATTAAATAAACTATATTAAGATTTTTATAAACCCCCCTAAGTAAGTTAACTTAAACTACTTAAAGCTTCTTAACTCCCTTTATAATAATAAACTTATATTTAATCTCTTTTAATACTCTAGAGGCTATATATTATTAGTTAAGTATATTAATAATAAATAGGTTTTAATTATCTATAAGCTTCACTTTAGCTATATCCTTTATATAGTAAATAATAAGTTAATAGTTATATATAAATATATAGTATTTATCTTAGATAATAGCTTTATACTATAAATACTCTCTCTCTCTAAATAAAACCTATAAATAAACTTTACTAATAAATAATTAACTATAAGATTGCTTTAAGATAGATACTAAATATACCTTCTCTATTCTTAGATATACTACTTTTTATCTACTTCTTTAGTTCTATTAATACTTTATAATTCCCTCTTACTAATAATTTAGATATTAGCTTAGATAATATAATATAGAACTTATCTACTGTTTTCTAAGTATATATTAAGTTTAATAATATAGAGGCTATAGTAGCCTTAAGCTTTAGCTAGTATAATAACTATATATATTATTTCTATACTAAGTATAAGAAGTAATAAAAGGAGAAGTACTTATAGTACTCTTTAGTATCTACTTTATTCTAATAGTATAAATAGAAGGCTTATATTACTAGTAATCTTTATAGTTTCTATAATAAGAAAGTTACTTTTTAACCTAATATATTATATAACCTTTTTAAGTTTATTCCCCTTATTAAGATTACTAACTTAAGCTAAGTAGTAAGTAATATAAGATAGGTAGCTTTTATTACTATTAGCTAGAGCTCTTCTATATCTCTAACTAAGAGGGTAATTATATTTAACCTTAAAGCTTAGATATCTACTAATAGGTTTATTCTATCTATACTAACTAAACTAAATAAGCCTCTCTCCTTTATACCTACCTTTAATATATATTATTAAGACTAATATTTATATATATAAGCTCTTCTTAGGCTTCTCACTTAACTAAACTAAACCTAGTTATAAGCTCCTCTTAAAACCCTCCTCTTACTAAAATAAATATAGATAATTTCTTTATAATAAATAAGATATAGAATATTATGCTAATTAGGGCTATTAAGGTAGATAACTAAAATAAGTATAATAGAAGTAATAGGCTAAGCCTTTTTAAGAAGCTAAAGTATAGTAGCCTATATAGCTTAAAGAAGAGGGGGGCTTAAATATATATATAGATAGGTATATCTTTTATAAGACTAAGAAGGTTAGGAGTTATTATTCCTATTTAGTTTTTAAAAATATTAATTAATTAATTATAGCCTAAAGTATTAGTTTATTATAATATCTAGCTAAACCTTAAAAATCTAAATATCTTATTTATAAATACTTACTTTTTAGTAGTTAAAAGATAAATTTCTAAAACCTACCCTCCTTTTATTATATATAACTTATTACTCTCTATATATCACTTAGCTAGCTCTTTATTACTTCCCCCCTTTATAGCTAACTTATTCTAAAAGGTTTTAATATAAAGGTATAAATATATATATTATTATAAACTAAATTCTATTATAAAACTAAATACCTCACTATAAAGCTTATAAACTAAAATAAAAATATTAATAATATCTAAAAATAGCCTTTTTATACTAAACATAAGAATAATCTATTCTAAACTAAGCTAGAGGCGTTAATATTCACTATATCTTACTTACCTACCTACTTACTAAGAAGACTAATATTTCTACTTCTATTTTATCTAAACTTAAGCTATAAAACCTAATTCTTATTATATCTTACCTACCTACCTACTTAATATAATACTATTCCTTTTAATATTTACTTATAAGGTAAATATTCACCTTATATCACCTTATAAACTTTATTAATATAATTAGCATTTAGCTAATTATTTAAACTACTATTTATCCTTCTTAGATTTCTTTCTACCTCTTTTATTTATATATTAAAAAGAAGATATATATAGCTTAATTTAAGGTATTATAACTTAAACTATTTTATACTTTTATAAACTAAGAATATATAAAAACCCTTATAAGTATAGATATTTTTACTTCCTTTATATTTTAAGCACTTATTAATATTATGTTTTATTAAGGCTTCTAGTTAATATATCTTCTTAGGATATTAATAGCTTTAATATAAAGTCTAACTAATCTATTAGTAGTAATATTATAGTAGCTATTACTAAAACGCTTTAAAGGGAGCTAGATCTAAAGCTCCTTACTAAGAATAAGTATTAAGATTAGTAGATAATTAAAACCTTCCTTATATATAAGAGAACTACTAGATCTATAATATAGGAGACTATTATAGGTTTCTATAATACTAACTTTAAGAGGTAAAACTAATTTAATATTAAGCTTAATAATTTAAAGCTAATAACTTAAGTTATATTTAAGTTAGTTTATAAATATATCTCTTTAATTAAAGTTAGAAAAGACTACTATAAAGCTAACCTTAAAGCTATCCTTATTATTTCTAATATTAAGGATATATAATATCTTACTATCTTTATAGTTAGTAGATAGGTAGTAATTAGCTTAAGAGTATACTTCTAATAAGGTAAAGCTTCTATCTTAATAGAGTAGGCTAAAAGCGTCTATTTTATATTCTTTATTACTAATAACTTTAAAGCTGCTTATTATAAGCTCTTTGAGCTTATTAATATACTAAATACTCTAAAAGGGGGTAGTAATAATCTATATATTATCTAGGAGTTTAAGTATTTTAAGGTAGTAGATTATATAGGTATAAAGCATAAGAGATTAAACTAGTAGATTTAGTTTTTTAGCTACTATAATAAATTAGTAAGTTTAAGAAATTAAGAACCTTTAGTTAAAAGATTTATTACCTTAATATAGATTATAAAAAGTAAAGTAGATCTTTATTATTACTAAGGAAGATATAAGCTTAGATAGCTATTTTATAACTAAGTGAATACTAGATAATTTTAACCTTTTAGACTTCTATATGTACTTTAATAATATCTCTTTTTGAGGTATAAGAATATATTAGAGTTAGAGCTATACTCCTTATAAGTAAGAGTATTAGTTTAGCTAGCTATATTATATAGAATAGATTATCTTTCTTTATTACTAATTAAGTAGGTAGGTATAAATATCTTAAGAGATATTTTTATTAGTATAGCTTAACTTTATAGATTAATATAGTGATATTAACTTATATTAGTAAAATATTATAGGAATAATAGGGGAGGGATAGCGTTAGTTTAGCTAGCTATACTATATAGAATAGATATTAGAAGATAATAGTAGGCTATATTGCTTTTCGTTTTATATAGTTAGTTTCTTAAGTTTTTATACCTCTCTATTTTATTATACTAGTAGTTAGTAAGCTTTAGCTTTAAGTAAGCTATCTAAATATAGAGATCTATCTTAAATTTTAGTAGATTATATAGATAGGATGCTATAGATAATATAATATTTTTTACTACTTAAACTATATAGTAAAGCTTTTAATTTAAATAGTTTTATTTATCTTAGTCTAACTCTATTAGATTAAGTCTTATTCCTTACTTTACTTTTATCCTTTCTACTACTTAGTATAAGAAAGTAAGATTACTATTATTACTTATATATAGCTTATAAACTATATAATACTAGGAAGTAGTTTTTTATACTTTCTTATAAGTAGTAAAGATAACCTTTTTATATCTTTATACCTCTTTTATTAGCTATATTAAATTAAGGGATAGATTATAGAAAGCTAGAAATTACTTTACTTTTTAAAGCTTCTTCTTTAATTAAATTATTCTTTTATACTTACTTATAGATATCTTCCTTTAGAGAGATAAATTTAAGGTAATATATAAATATATATAAAAGCCTAACTATAGATAATTCTATCTTAAGTTTTATATTTTTAATATTATAGATATAGAAAGTAACCTTATTAAACTCTAATTTCTATTATTATAAACCTTCTATATCTACTATAAGCTTAAAGAACTATATTATAGGAATAGCTAGGACTAATAGCTAAAAGTAGAGTCCCTTAGTTATAAGCTATAAAGTATCTTTAAAGCTGCTTAAGATTATAGATTTCTCTTTAGTATCTATATTAAATAATAGACTAAGTTTAATAAGTAAAGTATATATTATATAAATAGAGATAAGATACTCCTTATTAAGGCTTCTTATAGTATATTACTCTATAAATAGATCTATTATAGTAATAGAGAGGGTTAGGATATAGTTATTTATAACTCTATAGATATTTCTAGATAGTATAGAAGATAAAGTACTTTAGGAAGTTATAATAGAGGTTAGTTTTATAGTGAAGGAGCTTTAGATATAATATAGAGTAGTAAGGTAGGGGGAAATAAATAGATATAAGATAGAGAAAAGGTGTTTATTTATAAATATAAGAGATCTACTTAAAAATATTTAGTAAATTAGTTCTAACTCTAAATAGTAGGAATAGTAATTATTTCTTTTAAATAATAGTTATTTCCCTAAATAGTAGCTGTTTCCTTTAATAGTATTTATTTTCTTTATTAGGTATAGCTTTATAGTATTATATATCTCTATATGAAGAGGTAAGTATAGTAAATTATTAATATTTTTAACTAATTATACTATATAATTATCTCTCTTATTATAAGTTATTTATTAATAACGCTATATTTAGCTTAGCTTACTGCTCTTACCTATTAGTATATACCTTTTATATTTTTAGACTACTTTACTAGCTTTTATTAAGATCTCTACTATTAAAAGCTTTACTTACTATTTATACTTAGGCTAGAAACCTACTATAATAATAACTATACTTATATCTTTATTTATAACTATAAATTATTAAAGCTTTTATAGTAAGCTTAACTAGTATTTTCTTTCTGCTTATTATTATTCCTCTCTCTTTAAGTTAAAATAGCATAATAAATAAATTATTTTTACTTTCTAACTTAGCTAATAAACCTTCCTTTTTATACTATTATTATTAATAGCTTTATATCTTTATATCTTTACTAATTATAAATAACCTTCTTAAGTAAATATTAGTAATACTTATTACTTTCTAACTTAATTAATTAAAGCTCCTTCTTATACTATTAGTAATAATAATTTTATACTTTTAGCTATTACTAATAGCTTTCTTAAGTTAGTAGTAGTATTTTCTCTCTTAGATCTTTAATAATAAGTATAGCTCCCTATAGATCTCTAGTGCTCTTTCTTATTTAAATAATACTAATAAGTAGCTAAAACCTCTTAGAAGATAACTACTATAATACCTCTCCTTAGCGTATAGTTAATAAAACTTTAGCGTTTATCTCTAAGAACCTTACTTCTTACTATATTATTAAGTCTATATCTTAAGATACCTTTAAGAATAAGCTAATAGATAATAAGATCTATATTCTCTACTAGGAAATAATCTTAAAGATAAAGGCGTTTATATTAGGCTACTATATTACCTTCTATATTATTATAAACGCTTAACTAGCTTTTACTTTAGCTTTTAAGAAGCTTTACTAAAGTAATAATATAATAAAGTAGTCTATTATTATAGCTAAGGGGATTAAGATTAGCTAAAACTAAATATAAGAGGTATTTTACTATAATAGCTAGATATAATTCTTTAAGAATAGATATAAAGAGGTCCTTAGAACCCTCCTATAGTAAGTTAAGGTTATTACTATCCCTAATAGTAGTAGTAGCTCCTATAAGGAGCTAAAGCATAATAAGACTAATATTTAAGTCCCCTTTAAGATTAAGTATAATAAAGAGGGGGCTTATTTAGGTAACCTTTATGCTACGTTCTTAGAGAACTACTTAGGTATTATTAATAAGAATACTAGCTTACTTTCAGCTAAGTATTTTAAGCTTACTTAAGCTACTATAGAGCTAACTATTTAGGATATAGCTAAGAGCTATATTAATAATATTACTATAGTAATAATATATCTTTTAGTAGTTTATATTAGTAAAGTTAACTTATCTAATAATAATAAGATAAGAATTTAGAAGATAGTATAAAATAAGGTTTTAGTAAGCTACTAATTTATAGAGCGTAAAGCTAAGGATAGCTTAAGCTATAAGCCTACCTTCTTCTTAATAAAGCTACTTATTTAAGCTATTAGTAATTATATAGAGCTAGAGAATAAAATTATAAAATAAATAAAATACTAAAATATCTAGCTAGAAGGATAATAAAGGATATATAGTTTTATAAGATATAAGAATTAACTATTAAACTACTATTAGAGGGAATTAATAGTATTATATATAAAATAAAATAAGGTTATAGCTAAAGCTATTAATAATTAGACCTAATAAATAGGTATTTAGAATTTTAGTTAATTACTTATATTAAGTAATAATAAGTTAATTAGATTTAAAGTAAACTCTAAATATAATTATTCTTTCTTTATAACCTTTTTAATTTTTTAATATTAATTATTTACCTAAGATATTAAGCAACCTTTTATAGAGGATACTTTTATAAACTAAACCTAAAGTAGTTTATTACCTTAAAGCGTAGAGGTAAGAAGTTATAAGATAGTATAAGTACTTAGGTATTTAGCTTAAGCTAGAAAGATGTTATATATAAGCTAGTAGGGGAGCTTAATAAAAGAAGTATAGGTATTATTTATATTTTGCTCTTAGCTTTACTTTTAGCTTCTAATAGATATTATTATAAGCTGTTTAATAATACTACTATATTAACTATATACTATTAATCTTAGTTACTAGAGTATACCTTCCCTATTAGGTTAGCTTTAGTATTTCTATTTTATTTAACTTTACTTTAAACTTAGATTAAGCTAGAGACTTACTTTATATATTAATATTACTACTACTAAAGACTGCTTATACTATCTATATATTATAATAAGCTATTTGCTAATACTATAATATCTATTATATCTTATTACTCCTACTTCTTTATATATACTTTCTCTTATTATATTAGTTTAAAACTTCTATTATAAAAAGTATCTATTTCTTCTTAAACCTATAGTTAAAATATTACTATAAATATTACTACCTCTCTTATAATAGTAATATTATAATATTAAAGGTATTATAACTATTAATAGTAGCACTTTTTATACTATAGCTTCTAAGATTTAAGGTATAAAAGGATACCTTTTTTACTTTCTAACTTAGCTTATAAAACTTCCTTTTTATATTATTATAATTAATAGCTTTATATCTTTATATCTTTATATCTTTATTAATAACCTTTTTAAGCTAGTATTAGTAACTTTTATTACTTTCTAACCTAGCTAATTAAAGCTACTTCTTATAATACTAGTAGTAATAATAATCTTATATCTTTAGCTATTACTAATAGCCCTCTTAAGCTAGTAGTAATATCCCCTCTTTTAGATCTTTAATAGTAAGTATAGCTCCCTATAAATCCTTAGCGCTCTTTTTTATTTAAATAATACTAATAAGTAGCTAAAGCCTCTTAAAATATAACTACTATAATAGCTTCTTATTTTAAGCTTAATAATAACCTCTAGCTTACTATTATAGCTACTTAGTAGAAGCTTAATAATTCTATTAACTTTATATATACTAACTTTACTTCTTACTATAATACTAAGTTAATAACTTAAGATATCTTTAAGAATAGGCTTACTAATAATAATATCTATTATATTATTATAGATAAGATACTCTTAATAAAACCCTTTATATTAGGCTATAAAGTGGTCTTCTATACTAGCTAAAATGCTATCTAAGCTTTTATATTAGTATTTAATAAGGTTTATAATAGTAGTTATACTATAAGACTATCTATTATAATAGCTAGAGGTATAGAGATAGATAGGGAGTTTTAGAGGGATATATTCTTAGATTAAGGCTATAATAGCTTCTTTAAGAATAGATATAAAGAGGTCTTTAGAGCTTTCTTATAGGATATTAGTATTACTATAGTGCTTAATAGCTTTAGTAGCTACCATAAGGAGCTTAAGTATAATATTACTTATAATTAGGTCTCTTATAAGCTTTATTAGTATAGCTATAGGGGTAAGGTTTACTTAGGTTATTACTATACTAACTATTTTAATAAGGCTTTAAAAGAGGCTAATAAGATACTTAGTAAGCTTATAGCTAAATACTTTAGGGATATCCCCCTTATTAACTATATTACTACTTAGGATATAGCTAGGAGCTATATAAATAGCTTAAGTATAGCTATAATATATCTTTTAGCCTTCTATATAGTTAGAGTTAATATTTTAGATAATTTAATAATTACTACTATAAAGATTATATAGGATAGGGTTCTAGTAAGTAATTAGTAAGCTAAAGTTATTAATAAGGATATAGCTATAGAGAAGTCCTTCTTTTTCTCTATAAAGCTATTAATATAAGCTATTAATAACTTTATAAAGCTAGAGAATAAGATTATAATATAAGTATAGTATTAAGGTTATAAGGGCTAGAGGGGTAAAGTAGTAGATATAGTTTTACTAGATATAGGTATTAACTGTTTTGCTGCTTTTTTTTAAGGCTAGGAAAGGCTATAATAGAAGGGGGGGGGGGGGCGTTATTAAAATTAATTTAAGGAATTTTAGCAATTTTGGTTTATTGTTT
>JAKMXA010000469.1:0-34643 GCA_025328625.1 Colletotrichum sp. SAR11_240
TCCCCGTGACTCTCCGCACCGGCGGCTCCTCTCCCTCCCGCCGCCCCCGCCGCTCTCCCACCGGCTCCCGCTGCAACGTAAAATACACCATCCAGCAGGTCGACTTCATCGACTACTTCCGCGTCGACCACCACCTCTCCTGGAAGGAGGTCGAGGCCAAGTACGCCTCCGTCTTCCCCGAGGACGCCGCAAAGGGCCACAAGCGCGGGCCCCAGGGGCTCCAGGGCGTCTACTACCGCAAGAACAAGCAGATCCCCGCCACGGACCAGAACAACCTCTTCGTCTTCGACGAGGACGACAACCCGCGCACCTTCCAGTGCGACGTCCGTGAGCAGGGCAAGAAGATGAACAACTCCATCGGCCTGCTTGCCATGCATCCCGAGCGCGCCATCACCTACTCCTGGGTCTCGGAGGAGCACAAGAGGCAGTACGAGAAAGTTGGTATGTTGACATTGACTCAATCACAAAACAGGGCATCTAAACTAACAGTAACTACAGGTCGTGCGAGACAAGCCCAGCTCGACGCCGCAGAGCAACGCAAGAAGCGCAGGCGAGCCATTCAAAACAGCCGTCTCTAGCTTCTCTTCTCTGCGTGCCACTTCTTCTCTTCTTCCGTTAAGATATTTTGCTTCTTTTTCCTCTTATTGCGTTTTTACGACAGATATCCCGAAACCCCTTCAATTCTGGTCCTCTTCTCCCTTTTCCACATCTTCACACAAGACTTTACACCAGGGGACACAATCAAAACACACCAACAAAAAGGATACACAAAAATCAGGTCATTAGTGTGTAATCTCTAAAAGAACCATCATTCCTGCTTCTTTTTCTTTTACTCCGCAAGCGAAAAACCAAAAGCACCAAAAGTTATAAAAAAAAACACACTGTGGTCGTGTACGATGATGAAGAATCAAGGGGCGTTTGCTTTCCGTCTTCTCTTCGACTATCTCTCCCCCAAAGGAAGGGATAGAAGTTACAACGTTTATCTGGAGTGCAAGGGTATATGGGCTGGCACCTCTATAGGTCGCCGACTGAGACCCGGTTTGCCTCCTTCTTTTTTGTCTTTTTATTGGGATGCCGAGACGACGAGGACGGGACTCATGGGAAATCACGGTGGGAAATGAAATGAAAAAAGCCGGAGTTGCTACATTTGGAAGGGGTGGCAGGTGTCATGGGCAAAACGAGATACCAGGCGCGCGTTGGGAGGCCCGGGGGAAGGGCCGTGGTCAATCTGTCTGACTTTATTTCTCTCTTATTGTCTGGTTTTAAACATCATCAAAGGGGTCCAACCTTTTCTTACATCTTAAGGGGCGATTCGCCTCAGGGATTATGATATACGAAGTGTGTTTCTCTGCATTCACGATGGTCTTGCTTTTCCTGCGCGGGGAGCGAAGGAGGTTGGGGGCGGGTTGGAAGCCCCGTTTGTACATGTCTCTTACGGGGTTGGCCATTGTTGCTGCCCTGGTTGTATATAGAAACCATCTTTCTCACCCCGGACAGGGGCAGGATAATAGTAGATTTAGACGAACACAGGGAGCGCCTCAAGATGCTCAATACTGAAAGACTCGAAACCGAACCAAGCGAACCTCCTTTCCTTATGCGCACAGATGAATCAATGGGTCAGCTGAATGACTTTCCCTTTGTGATTTCCTGAAATATGAGAGAGAACCCGCTAAGACTGGGGCTTTGATGAGAGTTGGAGGAGCAGATCAACATGCGGCTGCTTTGTCGTCGACGTCTGTGCCCCCCATTGTCCTGGGCTTGGACAATAGGGCACTGAAACTGGGAGAGGACGTCTGGGATCAGGGGGTTTGGGGCCACGTTGGCAAGAAGATTATTTGGGGAATAGGAGGGAATAAGGCAGAACGGGGCGAGGCAAACACCCGTCTTTTGACGGCTGTCGTGTCTCGACCCCTGCATGCTGGGCGGAATCCCTCCCCCATCAGCAAGTTCGGTGCAGTACTGCTGTGTGACCGCCTGGCGCTGGGCGTTCGGGCAGGTATGAATAGCATCTTCTTCATACGGCCGTAGCCTAGTCGTGGAGGGCGGTTGGGTGGCTTGGGGAGAGATATGTATGTGGCATGAGTTGGCGATTGCTTGGTTTGGGGTGCAGGTTCGGACTTGATGGTGCCGGGGCGTGAAGCAGGACAGGTCTCTAGGAAATCAGGGCTGTGTGGTGAGGCAGGCCGTGAGGCTGGGTAGGCATTGGATGATGCGGGCAGCGCCTGTAGACGCACGGCGTTGGCGTTGGTGTTGGGGGAGGGAAGCTGACATGGCATTCTTCGGGCAGCAGGGGCGTGTGTTGGGCAAACTGGCGGCTGGAGGAGAAGACAAGAGATGAGGATGAGCCATGTGTGGTGGCTTGTTTCCTCGACGCAGGAACATGGGCTTTCACCGGATGCCCTATTGTTGTCGAATATTCCAGGGGCACCACACTGGAGCAGGCAGGCTAACGAAGGGGTGTGATGCGGTGGTGATGAAGAGATGAAGAATTCTGATGGTGATTGCCAGTGTGGGGATGCGAGGGTTGGTTCTCGTGTTTGCACCTATCATGGTGTCCAAACGATGTTACGAACCAGACTGTCGGAACTGCCTGACCGTTGGAGGCGTCGGTTCAGAAGTGACAGACCGTTGAAAGCATAAAGGACTTGTACTGCCGGGGGCACCGAGGGGCGTGTGACAGTTTGCAAGATGGCCAAAGCTGCTGAATTGTTTGCATGTTTGCTTGCCTTTTTCAGCCAAATAGATTGCTCTTGATGAAATCGGGAGGCCATGTGACGCATCCTTTGGGTATGGGGTTTTCAGGGAGTTGGGGTGTAGTGCCACATGCCAGACATAGACAGATAACGTGCCGTTGGGTTGGGGTGCGTCCTCTCCAAGGTGTGTGCCGCAGGTTTGTCAAGCAGCACAGAGTCAACTTGGGGGTTGCCAAGTGTGTTAGAGTCGGGACTCCGGGTCGAGGACGACGAATCCCTGGAGAGGGTGTTTCCCGAGTGTCTTTGCTGAATTACAAGCAACCCCTGTAGTTGTAGAATTCAAATTGGGGTTGCATGGGATGACGGATTCATGAAGAAGGGTGGATACGCTTGTTGTTGGTGACGATGAAGACGGATGGTTCTGCTGCGTGTTTGCTACCGTTGACAGGGTTGAGAGAGGTTGAATTTCTTTGGTCGTCTCCACTCGAGCAAGGGTTGTTGAGGAAGTGGTTGTTGGTTCCAGGTTGGTGATCCGGCCGCTTTGGACTGTGTGTTTTCCTTGATTAGCGTCAATGGCCTGGGCTCTCGCGTGTGGTGGCGCTGGCTGAATGCACGTTGGTGATTGTTGTCAAGCCTGCATGGAAGCATTCTCGAAGGATCAGTTGGCTTGACGATGTTGATGTCTTCAGCTGGCTTGTTGGAGTTGGTGTGCGTGTGCGCCGTAGGACAAGGCGACACCGCCCCCGAGCCCGAGGATATGGAATCGTGGCAGTGGGCAGATCTTGTTGCTTTCGGTGTGCTGTGGAACGGGGCACGTAGGAGGCAATGCAGCTACTGTCCATTCAGATCTTGGTTGGGGGCTTGATTGATGAGATGTGGATTGCCAGAGGTCCTTCGAGGCGAATGAGGTGAAGTGTGTCGGAACAGGGAGCACCAAGCGAGGTTTGCGCGCACAAATTGTCCACTGTTGGTTCCACGATGTGAAGTTGTCAGTAAACGGTGACGAATGTGGAACTCTGGACATTGGTGCATAGGTAGCCACAAGCAAAGTACCTTCCTGGCACCCGGCTCCAACAAGTTGGCTCCTACCTCGACATCGTCTGATCGTCACTGGACGGGGGAAGGAAAGATCGGCCTAGTGGACGGGGAAAGCGTGAGGGCTAGCCTGGCAAGAGGCCCCGAATGCTCAGGTAGCAGAGACAGGTGAAGCACAGTATCAATATTTGCGGCACAGCATCGATAGAACCTGCCATTTGTTCCAACACAATGCATTGGACCCGTGGAGCAGAGAGACGATGATCATTACCATAGCATTATGCTGTGTAGACTGCAAGCCTTCTAAGGAATAATGCAACGCGTCGTAACCTCATCATAGACATGCCGCTACTGCTTCCCGTATTGACCTCGTAATCGTTATGTGAATCTAAATCTGCAATGTGTACTTCATGCAAAAGGGGACTTCGACTTGCCCATCGGCTGTAGTCCAAAAATATCGTCCGACTTGACCGGCTTGCTCTGGTCCTCTGACTCGGCAACGACCTCGCCGAAGAGAAATGCGTTGCGCTCTCTGCTGATATTTCCAGAGGGCCGCTTCTTGTGGTTACCTCCTGAAGTAGCCTTGGGTAGCTGCGGCGGCGTTGCCGAGTGCGCCGACTGGTCCGGCTCGAGCATCCAAGAGAACGAAGACTGTGCAAGAGTTGATCGAGTTGGGATCGGCGGTTGAGGCCGCTGGACCTTCGGTGAGGGTGTTCCAGATGCTGGGCTTGACACCGACACTGATGGCGCCTCCGATGGCTGAGTAGGAAGGCTGTCTTCGGTGATCTCCATTGCATCAGGCAGAATCGGTTGCGGATCCGAAGATTTCGGCTTAACATCTTCTTGAAGCGACAAAGTTGAAATACCATTTGCGACGTTTTCAGGCGCGGGCATTCCACCGAGCACAGCGCTATCGTCTGGTCCGATGTCCATGGGGACCTCTTCTTTGATATCCTCGGATGTTGGGCTTGCGATGCTCTCCAGATCCGGGACCTCGATAGTGGAATCCTCCAAGTACACCTTGACGAACTGGACCTTCGCGGCAGCGATTTCGACAAGTTCTAGGGTCTTAACCTTGTTATCCAGATCAGATGTAGCTAGAGACCTCAGACTAGAAACCGTCTCGTCTAGCATATTGGCCAATAGTCTATTTCTTCTCTCCAGTGCGGCCACTGCCTGGGCCGCCGTCTCGTCATTGAGCAGCTGCCTCGCCACACGAGGCGAGTAGCGCACGTCGTTGAGACCTTGCATGTTTCTTTTGATTTCGCCCATGGCATCCCGAACAGCCTGGTTAATGCCGAGCTTCTCACTCCTTTCGAGCATGTTTTTGGCGGCACCTTGAAACAAAGCCTCCACGCCGCCTTGCTGTTGGATGAACCTGCCTGGGGACGGTATTGGGGAGTGGGCTCCCTTGTTGCGGTGTCTGAACGAGGAGAATGCCTGACCCATCGGCGTCGATGGCCGCGAGCTACCAGCCGATGGCGTCGGTGTTGAGCTCGGCATCTTCCCCGTGTATTTCAAGATAAGTGACGCGCCACCTGACATATTAAGATGCGTTCTGAGATACACTGCATCGTCCACGAACGTGTGTGGGCCATGGGGAGCTTCAGGGGCTGGGTATTTCAAGAGCAACTGTAAACAAACAGAGTAGTCTGCTTCGAGCACTGGGAGGTGTTAGTTGAGAAATCACTACAGGTGGGAAAAGACTCACAACTCCAGCGTATCCTAATGAGCATAGCAACGCAAATAAGATCGATCAAGTTTAGCGACGGGTCGACGGCAAACATGGTATCCCAGAGTACGAGGCATTGGTCAAATGGGAACTCGCGCCCAAATAGAAGGCGGATCCAACGACTGAGACCTGTGTTAGCAGGAGTGAACGAAAATTCTAGCCTGAAGCACTTACATAAGAAATATCTGTGGCAGGATTTCAATATCTTTGAGATGGTTTGCCAGCTCAGGATCGACCTTTGCCAAGCAAACCTCGTGGATGTACTTGCTCTTCTCGACGATGGCCGAGGTTTCTGCCCGATCCTTTGAAGCGGACGCCAGTGCAGCTCTAGAAATGGAATCCTTAACTTCGTAAAACGCCTTCGCTTTCTCCATGATCTTTGAGAACATCGCAAAGGTGTCATGCTCGATGTAGGACGAATCAAGCACTGTGAGCATTGTCTCATCTGCCGTGGCACCACTCGAAGATAGGCTTTCGCGGTCCAGCGTATCTTGGTTGACGACATATGCAATGGGCGCAAAAAGTTCATGCATGCCCTGACGGTAGCCACCGCTGTTCGGATGCAATTTGCAGTACACGAATAGCGCATCAATGATCATCGTTTGGATTCGTTCTTCGTGATAAAATGGCTCGTCTGGGAGGCGACGAACGTCCTGCGCGATTTCTGCTCGGATAATCTCGTCCTGCCGGACGGTGTTCCAAGGGGACTGGGAGAGGAGGTGAGCATGTCGGCATATGATAATAATCACGCCGGGATGCTGACCTTCGGATCATCGGTCAGAGGATCAACAGCCACTTTGGCAAGCTCTTCGGGATGCTTTATGAACTTCAAGAAATGGTCGCGCTGCCGAGAGTAGTAATGACGGGATTCGGAAATGTGTTGCGCCCACTCTGCAACTTCTGCAGTCTGAAAAAGCAGGAAAGCCTGGGTGTATGCGCTGGTCAGCTCGCAATGGCATGAGACGACGGGCTGCACTCAGTTCACACTGACCTTCCAGCAAACAGACCTACAACCCGAGATACACGGACTCGATGAGCCATTGTATTTTACTGCGCGCTGTAAATCAGGCAGAATGCCTGCATACTTCAACGTCTCGGCCCATCGGGTCCTGCGTATTGGATTAGTCGGTGAGGATGATGTCAGGGCTGTTGTGATGATGCGACGCGCACTCACTGGGTCTCATCGAGGGCTCTCATCGTGCACTGATTACCCCCTGAACCAGGAGTTCTGTTGACTACAAGAGATGAGAAGCGATGGGACGCACATCCCAGACCAAGCTTCAGCACTCAAAGAGCTACAACGACAGGCTTCGACTGATGATGAAGTGGAATGTAGTTAGTTGATCGATGGTGGCTGGAGAGGAACTAAACAAGAGTTGGCTGAAGCTTGGGCCAAGCCGATGTACCTTGATTCGTGCTTCCCAAGATGAGGTAAGAGGGAGGACCCGACCGGCAGGGGTCGGTCGGCTTGCTGAAGTGGGCTGCCGGGGCACTTGGGGTTTTCTGACCGCCTGCCAAAAGCAGCACCGCGGGGTCAGTGTGGCAGATGGCGGGGTCACCTCACTGGTAACTCAGACAGCTTTTTTTCTGAACGGAAAACTTCGGGTTGACTCAAGTCTTCAATTTTGCGTCTTCACAAACTCGTCTTCCAGCTTTTGAGTTCAGCCTCCACAAACAAGAAAAAGATGGGCTTCGACACGTACGCAACCCCGCTCGACGGCAGATATGCCAGCCCCGAGATGAAAACGCTCTTCGGAGCGAGATCCAGACACTCGACCTGGCGCAAGTTATGGGTAGGTAGAAGTCTCTCAAATTACGGCGAGTTCTGCTGACGAAGAATTTCAGCTATTCCTTGCCCAAGCCGAGAAGGAAACTGGCGTTGAGGGCATCACAGACGAGGCGTTGAAGCAGATGGAAGAGCATCTGACTGTAACGGACGAGGACTTCCAGGTGGCCGCTGTTGAGGAGAAGAGACGCCGCCACGATGTTGTATGTTATCCGAATGCCAAATCATCCGAGAGTTACTGACAATTCGTAGATGGCCCGTGAGTTCATTACGGCTGACTTTTCTCCAGTCTCATGGCCATATGACTGACACGACTTAGACGTCCATGCCTTTGGGCAAGTCGCTCCTGCGGCTGCCCCCATCATCCATTACGGAGCAACTTCATGTAAACATTCTCTCATATAGCTCTCTTAAGAATATGGCTAACCAGATGAACTAGGCTATGTCACTGACAATGCCGAGTTGATTCTGATGAGAGATGCCATGGACTTGCTGCTGCCCAAGCTGGCCAAGGTGATCGACAACCTTTCTAAGTTTGCTCTCGAACACAAGGAGTGAGGACACCGCCAGGCCCCCAATACAGGGAACCTTTTCTGATGAATCGCAGTCTCCCCACCCTCGGCTACACCCACTACCAGCCCGCTCAGCTGAGTGCGTTTACTTCCTCTCCTTGCACGCTTCAAGACAGGCTATTTCCAGATGCCACTCAATCAATATTTGGGGGCGCATGAAAATCGTCAGCGTTACTTAAAACCCAAAAGGCTGACCATCATCTCTTAGTCACCGTTGGCCGTCGCGCTACTCAGTGGATTCAGGACCTGGTTAGTGCTCTGCCAAATTTGATTGCACCGTGCTGACAGAATTCCAGGCCAGGGACTTGAAGAACATTGAGACTCAGCGCAAGGAACTGCGTTTCCGTGGTGCGATGGGTACCACTGGCACTCAGGCTTCCTTCATGGAGGTCTACCACGGCGACGGAGAGAAGATTGACAAGCTGAATGAGCGCCTGTGCGAGTTGGCTGGCTTCGAAACAGGTGTCTACGATATCTCAGTCCAGACTTACAGCCGTAAGGTCGATTTGGACGTATCCAACGCCATTGCTGGCCTCGGTGCCACCGCGATGCACATCACCAACGACCTGCGTCACCTCGCTACGCAGAAGGAGATCGAGGAGTGAGTTATCAAGATGAAGTGATCCTGTTGGATAGATTTCTCATCGTTCGACTAGGCCTTTCGAGAAGGACCAGATCGGATCAAGCGCCATGGCTTGTAAGTCTCACACCTCGTCCCCGGTCCAACCCCTATTACAACAAAAAAGAAAGAAAGAAAAAAACATGTTCTTTCAATGTCGCAAAAGACCCTGGATATCCGAACTGAAGCTGACTTGAACATAGACAAGAGAAACCCCATGAGAGTGCGTAGTTTACTTCATTATCCTGGAATCGTCAGGCGACTATATTAAGCCTAAACCCCCCTCCTTCGCCCCCGTCTACATCACATCAATAAATACTAACAGGTTTCAGAGCGAGCGCATTTGCTCCTTGGGAAGGAAACTTCGCTCATTGCCCGTCAACTTTGCGGATACTTTTGCGGATCAAGTAAGAATCGAAGCATCGCTGGACTACAAATCTCTGACACACGGTGTAGTGGTTCGAACGTACCCTCGATGACTCTGCCATCAGGCGAATTGATATCCCAGAGGTTGGATTGCTCACTCGGCTTTAAGACTTTTGTAACTAACAGATCCAGATGTTCCTCCTTGCCGATGCCATTCTTCTGGGACTGGACAACGTGACCTCTGGCTTGGTAAGTCTTCACTCTCTCCCATCTGAACAAATTTTCACAGAATCAAAGGTTGTATACCCTAAGCGTATCCACGCCCGCGTGATGGACGAGCTTCCGTTCATGGCGACCGGTAAGTCTTTCCCTCATCCCATCACCCTTTGGAGAGGAAAAATGGCCGCACCAAGAGTCTTTTGAGGTCACTACCCCTGTTCTTCAGCATGCTCTCGCGATACGTCAGTGTGCACGTAGAGTTCGCTGTGTGAGTAGGATATGCGGGTCCTGACTAGACTCTGGATGAGTACGACGTGAGCCGCAATAAGAAAAACAAAGTTTCTGCTAAAAGTTGTAGAATCAGGGCCATTAAAAGGTATTAGTTCGATTGGCTTCGTTATCGGGAACGACGGCACATTAAACACCAACGAAGGATCAATGTCAACCCGTCCGACCCAAACTTATGTCGTTCAATGGCCCTGATTTTACTAACGCAGCTTCCATATTACAGCCATTTTTCCTGTCCATCGGGTTACCCAGGATCTGGGCGAGTGCTAACGTCCATCGCCAGAGAACATTATCATGAAGCTGGTGGCTAAGGGTGGCTCTCGCCAGGACGCACACGAGGAGATCCGTGTTCTGTCCCACCAGGCCAGCGACGTCGTCAAGAAGGAGGGAGGCGCCAACGACCTGATCGAGCGTATCCGGGCGACCCCGTACTTTGCGCCTGTCCACGCAGAGCTGGACAACATTCTGGACCCGGCTCTGTACACCGGACGCTCCGGAACTATCGTCGAGCGTTACGTTGGCCCGGGTGGTCCCATCCAGAAGGCTCTTGCTCCCTACGCCGACTACATCAACAAGTCTGGCACCGCGCAGCTCAGCGTCTAAGCTGTTGCTTCCTTCGGGGGACTCGATCTCCCATTAAATTGAACTGCCTTTGGAAAATTTGGAATTGGAGGGGGCTATGCTGAGGATGGTCCACGGAAACAAAAAGGGAACCTGTATATTCCCATCAAAAAGTTACTAGATCTTGCCCGAACACTCAAAGAAATGTTACGTCCGTCAATTGACTACATTATAGCATACATGACTGATTTCTCCAGATTGCCGATCTTGGGCTTGCCTTATCAAAGACCCGGCCTACTCTTAGCATCTGTTCTCATCGAAAACTGGAGGAATTATCCCCAGACAGCTCGCCGCTGAGACCGCGTTATTGGGCGTATCTTGCAGGATGTAGAGGCATTATTACGAGATGCCCCTGAACTAGTACAGAGGTTACCTATCTATAGAGTATACACGTCCTTTGACCAGTGGGAAGAATGAGGTGGTAGTAGCGGTAGATGATGAGCGGGTTAACATCATGAGCTGGCCAGCCAATCCTCGATTACATTGGGCGGCAAGCCAGACCTCAAATGCAGCTCTCAAGTCTGAGGACCCTAATAGAGATTTTGCATACCAATGTATTTACTAGAATCCAACCCTCCTCGGCCCATCGCGACAACCACCCCATCCTGTCACGCGTTCTAACACTCAATCTTCCCCAGCCTATTCTTCGTAGAATCCCACCACGCCGCATGCACCATCCCCTTATTACATCCCAGCCCCACGCTGAAGGACCACTGGAGCGCCGTGGGGCCGTTAGCCTCACACGTCGGCTTGTCGACGGAAACGACGCAGCTGCCCTTGAACTGCTTCAGCTCCTTCCAGAGCGTGCCGCAAAGCGCGGGCACGTCTTCGCCCTCGTCCATGCCGCTGACTTCGATGGAGTAGCGGCGGTACATCGGGATGACGAAGTTTTTGGTGACGGGGATGCCGTCTTTCCAGCGGGAGCATTTGGCGGAGGAGGCGGTGGTGAGGGTTGTCAGGGCGGCGAGGAGGAAGAGGACCGCTGGGTGTAAGAGGAGGAGTCTCATGTTGTCTGGAGGAGTAATATGTTGGAAACGACAGACAGATCTCGGAGCCGGGTTGATTTGAAAGAGTGTGGTCTCGTCTTTTGGAGACCTTGGCAGGCACGCAGTCCGAGTTCGATGAGGAAGCAGGCAAAATTCGAGTGTCCTGAGACCTATTTGTACGCACCACCCGCCAAGTCTGTCGCAAAGGCAAACGGATTCGGACACCGTGGGACAGCTGCTGCAACGTGGCAGCGATGAAATAAAGGTCTCAGTGCCGTCTTGGTTTCTATCATTTCCCAGATCGAGAGGACGAGGGTATCACAAGTTGGTTGAGACGCAGCGAAAAGGACAAAGGACGCCGAGATCGACGGTGCGAGTACGAAGCAAGGAGATCTCGGGCTGGTGTGATGCATCCAAGAACCGGCTTAAAGGGCTGTCTTGGCCCTTCCCGCGTACAACCGAGCATACATATATAAAAGCGTCCGATTGGATCAAGTTGCTGAGATATCAGGTGATGTTGATATCATTGAGCCAGTCCTGCATTTTTGGTAAACGGAACGTTCTCGCCTACCTGGGATGCGAGACGATGCTCCCAGCTTCATAGAAATCGAAGTTTGGGAAAGCCTCTTCACTTATGCCCTAGCTGTCCTTCCTACTATCTCCTCTATTATTCACCAGAAGGACTTCAATCTCACTGCTTTTGATTTAAGATGTAAACTAAGTTCTCATAAGCGAGCGTCCTGCAGTCAAGGTCCCGTTCAATGTTACCTAAAGTGGTTGGGAGGCTTCTATGGGCTCCTGAGCGAGGCGACAAAAGCAATGATTTACCCCAGACATACTTTTGGATGCATTCGACTACTTTTTATATGGAAACTTTGACCCCCCAAACACTGCGGACGATATATCGACAAATTGCAGGCACGCGTCGTTGGCTCGCAGCCGCCATGTCGCTGGCACGAGCATGCCCCCTCTCAGCCATGTTCAGAGGCAACCAATATTGCCTTGGAACTTTATAAATATTCTTCTCAGAGCTGATGAAATTGAGTTTGCACACAATCAAATCACTCTCGAAATTCGTCCCTGGCATATGCTGTTGGCCCCTAGAAAGCAGTTCACATCTCCCCAACGCCAATAGAACTCCATACTGACATCGCGCCCATCGTTTCCTGCTCACACATGTCTCCGTCTCTTTGGGAGTCATCGCTAAAGGATAAGCGGAGGCCAGGATTCACAGTGGCTCACCAGCGTCCATGACTAGATGATCAGCTCAACGATGCTCTTCTCTTCCACAAGTGCAGCCTGAATAAGCTCTCATATCTGCTCAAATGATCATTTTCTTGCCGTCAGGTTGCACTGCGACAGGTCAAAGTATTTATCTACCCTGGACGATAAACGCAATGATAAGAAGCGTGGACCGCACAGCCACGATATGAGACTGTCACCTGCACCACCACTTTGCGGACGCGGACCACTACTACATGTATCAAGCGTCAATCCCACAATATTTAACATCTTTTTTTCTCGAGAAAATAGAAAACAATGTGCAAAGCAGAGAAGATGGCTGGAGTTGAAGCACTGATCCTTGAATAGGGCGACAGGTGACGCTTTGTTCCCTACAGCCCATGTTATAAGACCATCAGAGTCTTGCGCTAGCATATCACAACGTCTCACGGCCTGCCCCTCGTCACCTCTATCACAGTCTCTGGAGTATTTGTTACGTAAATCATCTGCTAGCTGCAGTTTTTTGTGAGCTAGCCACAAAGACAGGCACTCAACATGCTCGTACACAGCGCACGTCCGCGTGTTCATTCGAAAAGATGTTTCCACATTCACTCGACCCATCTCATTGCGGCCCAAGAGAATGAATGTTCCAAGGAGATTGTGCGTATTTGAACGATTGTTTGAGTGCTTAAAGGTTCCTCTCATAGCTGCTCACGAACCATATTACCTGCATCAGCATCCCCGCCAGAGGCATCAATTTAAACAGGCTTCTTGTAGGATAGACTATTGATCTCCTCAAGCAACCAATAATTCAGGTGTATTCCTGGCATATAAATGATTAGCAACTTGATATCAACACTGAAGAGTGCCTTAGGATGCAGCCTCGCCTAACGCATGAGGTCCAGTCCAAAACAAGCCCCTCCCCTCCGTCACCCGCATCTCCACCATATTCAAAGACGTATAAACAACCGACAGGCACTAATTCACAAACCTCAAATAACCCAGACCCCTTCTCTCGCCTCTCTCCTAGAATTTCCAGCTCAGAGTACCACCCAGCACCCAAGTCTTCATAGGGAAGGGCACAAACATTGGTCGCCCCCCTTCCCCATCTCTACATCTTTGCACTGCGCGGCGTTCGATTTCCACCCTGCTGCTTTGACGTCTTTACAACCTGGCTGTGACCCATGATGCACAACCGCAGTGCACAAAAACTACAAAGGCCAGAGCTGTCTTTGATCGGACTAAAAGTCCTTTCATCTCAAAATTGCATCCAGAGGACCGGGTCCCTTCCCGGGACCGGAGCGGGGCTCTAATGACCCCGGACTCGGCTTCGAAGCCGAAGCCCCACAGTCCTTCAGACCCATGTCCAACGAGCATCGTCAACACGACCAGAACAAAGTTTTCAGAAAAATATATTCCATATTTTATATTCCCTACAAGCTACGCCGGCCCCCCCCACCATTCCGTTTGCCAAAGTTGTGATTCTTTCTATCAAGTGTCTTGTCTTCGCTGAAATGCCACCTAGCTCCATGCAAACCCAGTACAAAGTGCACCCCGGTTGTCCGTCTCTCCTCTCCGAGTCTCGTCGTTTTCCTCCGCCGGCCATCACGCCGTACATCCCTTTCCCCCTCTTCCATCCCAAAGTCATCACATTCAAACGAAGGAAAAGAAAAGAAAAAAGTCTCTTGCTTGCGTCAAATGGCTCTCTCTAAGCACAACCGGCCGGTCTGGTGAACCCGGCCGTGCTGTTCAAGATTGCTCTTGGGTATCTTGACCAAATTGTTTCATGCCCTCCGCAGGCCTGTACCATTCACCCCCACTCCTCATTCCATCGTCAACCATAAACCATCGAGTCAGTTACTCGGCGTCAACTTCCTGGCACCAGGGATGGGCGAGTACTTGGTTGATGTCGTATCGTGCCTCCACATCCCGGTTTAGCATGCACCGCACCAGGTCTATGCTCTCGTCGCTCATCGTCCACGGCACGCGCAGGTCGCGATCCATGATTTCGTCGATGCTGTAAAACGGATTCTCCTTGTAGATGATCGTGTACAGCAGAATTCCCAGTGCCCATACATCTTGTTCCTTGCCGCCGTATGGCTTGCCCGCGAGGACTTCCGGCGCAGCGTAATCTATGTTTGTGTTAGGACATCCACGAGAAATAGATCTGACTGCTCTTACCAATCGTGCCCACGAACACGTCAAAGGGCCCGTTCTTAATATACGCCGCACTCCCAAAGTCAATCAGCTTGATGTTGCCCTCGCCGTCCAAAATGACGTTCTCGTCCTTGATATCTCTGTGCACTACCAGTGCCTTCGTGTGAAGATGGCCAATAGCCTTTGCGACCTGAACGAACATGCTGCGGCACTCGGCTTCTTCCATGTTGCTGCGAAGCTCAATGTAATCGAAGAGATCCATTCCTGGCAGACCATGCGGAGCCATCTCGATGTAGTAATTCACATCATCCTCGAAGAAGTCCTCCATGTCGACAATGTTCGGATGTTTGAGATCGGGCCGTCGCAGGTAGTCGAGAACGTGAATTTCCAAAGGCACTGTGCCCAGCTTGCGGTCTCTCGTCCACGTATCCACGAGAATGCGCCGCTTGGTGACGTATTTCAAAACTACCTTCTTTTGTGTCGTTTTGTACTTCGCCAGCTTGACTTGACCATATGCACCCTGTCCCATGTCCTCGATGATCTGGAAATCATCAATTGTCTTCTTGTGAGAGGGCTCGACGACCTGCGGAACGGACGGCTTCTCTTGCTGCTTCTTTTCCGGGGATCGATGTGCACCAGTCAGCTTCGCGGCCGCCGTCATTGCGACTTCCTTGAGCTGCTTGGTGATGGCGGAAGCAGTTGACGGTTCCTTCGACTTGGGCTCGTCGGAATCCGAACTAATCTCGAGTGGCGTGTGTGCGGGCGTCTGTCCGGGCGACGGCTGATGTAAGGGAGTTGTCGTTCCAGAGGCTGATGCCGACGTCACGCCGAGAGTTGATCTGCTGGCGTGCATGTGCCTGGAGTAGGTAATCCAAAGGGCGAACACGACCTCCGAATGAGTAATGGCGAATGTATCGTCTTGCTGATCTCCGCCCTTATCTTCATCCTCATCCTCAATCACAGTCTCCTGGATCACCGTGGATTGCTTTGCACTTCTGACGACTCTCATTTGGACGTCGATCTTGAGTTCAGAACCGTCCCTGTGTTTTCCCGGCAACCCATCCGGCCGCAAAAACGTTGCGGCAGCATCTGGGCGGTTTTCTCGCAGACCCAAAATGGCTGATGCCCGTCGGAAGCTGTGCTCAGGTACAACAATCCCATCTTGGAGCTCAACGCCATCTTCCTCCGTCAGAATATGGAGTATCTTTTGAAAATTCGGAATGAGCGAGTCAATGGGCATGCCGTCGGGCTTTTCGAACCCAAACAGAGCTCCGCAGAATACGGAATTCGAGCTTTGAATTTTGAGGTTCTCTGGGTCAACGACGATGATCCCTGCAATGTGCGGGAAGCTCGAGACTCTCAGCTCAGTCTTGCCGCGTACCTGCTCAACCGTGCAAGGAATGTTGACTTTGGCCGGGTTTGGACATGTGAAAAACTTGCGCCTCGCAATCTGGGCAAAGTCGACCTCACCAGTGCGAGGGTCAATGCCTTGGCGGGGAATGCGCGGGATCAGCTTGCCGACGTCCACCCCAGGCCTGAGGGACTCATAGCCCCATATCGGTGCCGTAGCACCCGAAATCTTCTGAACGATACCTTCGTCGTCGAGCTCGATATTGGCCACGTCCTCATGGATTTCCTCGAGGACCCAGATCAAACCAACCCGCTTCTCCTTTACCCACAAACTTGCGGAGCCCGTCGCACCGTTTCGCTTTTGGATTGGAACCACGTCACCACACAGCAAAACACCTCTGGATCTACTGCTCTGATGCCGTGAGCTTCCTCTGAGTTTTGGCGGATTAGGATCTCCGCTGTGAACGGTTTGTGCCTTGCGTTGAACGGTTTTCGGGGGCTGCGATCTTGAATTGGGTTTGCTCAGCAATTGGGCCGTTATGCCGCCGCGGCCACCCAGCAGTGATGTTGAAGATGCCGGTGGAGGAGAAGGTACTGGAACATCTTCAGCCTCGTGGTTTAGACTCTCTTCGGGCTCCATTTGCAGCAATTTCTTCTCCAACCAAGCTCTTCGCTCCTCTTGGACGACTTCCAGAATACCCATCTTCCTAACTTCAGCTTTTGTCACTCCGAAAACCAGGCAAGCTAGATCGTTGGCGGCGATGATTGTCCATGGAGGTTTGGATTCTGTCGTGAAAATTGCTTGTGCTGCAGGAACCCATCTTGTCGAATGCCCATGCACAGCCGGACCTAAGGCGCTTGGCATGTTGCCTGCAGATAGAGGGTGAGCTGTCGTCGGGGACGCGAGTGCTTCGTGAGCCGCCAGGTATGGTTGTGCCATTGTCTCTATCAGCTGCTGGTGAACCGAAACCGGGAGTGTGTCTGTCAACGTGCGCTTCAGGCTCAGCCTACGAGATGGTGGTGGAGATGTCTTTGTCGTTGTACCGCTCTCGTTCGTCGGGGTCCTGCTTGAGCTCTCGGATTCTGCATCGCCTGACGTTTGTTTCGGCTTCTCTTCTTGCTTCTTCTGCGGTGACTCCTCCCTTCCCGGGAAAAACGGCTTTGGTTGTGTCGTGGTTGGGGATTCGCAAGGTGAGTGAAAAGGCTCTGGGCTCGAGGTTCGCGGGATGAAGTTTGCTTCGAACAAGTTCTCCCCAGAAACTTGGGCAGGTCCGGTGAGAGGCCCGATGAGGGCTTGATCGTTGGAGGGCAGGTTCCCTGCACCGACGAGTTGTGCCCTTGCCAGCAGATCGAGCATGTTTTGTGTTTCGACATCGCCCGCTGCTCGCGCCTGAGCACTCGCAAGTGCAACATCTGAGGACGAGACGGACCACCCCATTCTGTCTTTCATAAATTCTATAGATCTCTTCAGAACATTTTGGCGGTTATGGATATATTCTTCTGATTGGTGGGCGAAGGAGAACGAGTGTAACGATTCGGAGGGGAAGCGAGAGAGATCTTCGGAAAAGTTTGGTGACGACGGGTGCGAGCTGAAGGACATGCCTGGAGCGTTTGCCATCAGGGTTGTCATAGAGGTTGATCTCGATAGACCGATGGATGAGCTTCTAGAGGCGGGGTTCGACGATGACGGTATGGTCGGGGCTCGCGAAGAGGGCTGTTGTCGAATTCGACGCAATCCGGATAGACCAAGTCCATGGTCGTGGTCTGTTACAATGGAGGACCTGTGGCTATGCAGGGCTTGTCAGCGACACGATGCCTTGCCTGATAGTGGGATGCCATGTGATCGTGTAACCGCCACCGTGACAGCTCGAGTGGTACACTAGCACCCGTGACGTCCGTCAGGCCGACGGCCTTTGAATATTCCTGCGAATTTGTATATTGCCAGCTCTTTCAGTCGGCGCATGAAACGATGGAAATCGCATTGAACGAGCCACTTGGACTCGCTCATTCGAGGTCTCCCAGGCCTGGATGCGCCCTCGCGAGGGTTCGCGCGTCAGAGGTTCGCAAGGGCCACAACGTGTACTCGGTACTTTGGCGGCCCAACACGACGAGTGATTCACCGTGATGATCGCGCGCTTCGCTCCTCTACCACACCAAAAAAAGACAGACCGGATATTCCCAAGTACGAATGAACCCACCTTGGAGGCATCGGTTCGCCCTCGGCGACAGAGCTGGAATCGAAGGAAAAGCGCATTCGGCCGCGGCCCGTTTGATCGTTTACGACGGCGAGATTTCCGGTACTTCGGTTCTTTGGGAGTTGAAGCTGTGTCGTCGGCACTCTGCTCCTTCCGCGTGGCTCTTCATGGTGTGTGTCGGTGCCTGCAACAGGTGGGAGTCTTTGTCAGGTCGGAGATATTCTTGGTCCAGCTTTGGGCCTGGATGCGGACTTGCGAGGCTGCAACACGTACCATTGTCGTGAGGTCCCCCATGCGTCTGTAGCATAATTGAAAAAGAAATGGCAAATTCAACTCGGGGAAGATGGAGGGATAAATGCGGGCAGGAGGCGGATTCGACGATGCAGGTTCGGATTCGGCGGGGTCGAGACACACAGCAAAGGTCGGTCTGTCTGGCAGGTATCGATCGGGGTCGTCGGTCTGCTCTTTAGACGTGTGCGTGAGAGAGGGCGGAGGAGGTGCTGTTGGACAGTGGTTGGAGTGCTGGGCTGCGAAGAGCGGTACGACGGTGGCTGTCGCAGCTAAGGTACAAACGGAACTGCCCAGGACGAGGTTCAGCAACAGACGAGGCAAGGTAGGTAAGGTCAGCCAGGTAAGGTGAGGTCTGGGTTAGGTGGTAGGCGACCAGGTTGGTTGGCGGGTAAGGTTTGCCACAGGGATGAGTAAGAGAGAGTTTCGCTGTTGAGCGCCCCGGCTTGTAAAGAATGTCTTTTGCTTCTCTCACCGTCCGTCTGTCTCTTTCTCTTCCTGCTCTTGGTGGTCCGACCTTTACGACAAGGCAAGGCAAGGCAAGGCGAGGCAAGGCAGTGTGGGAAGGGAAGGATCGATGGAATGATCCGACGACGAATAGGCGGAAATTTGGGTCGAGGAGAAGCTGCGTGCAGAAGCCTGCAGGAACAGCAAGCAGAGCAGCGCAGCAGGAGCTGTAGCAGAAACAGCAGATGACAGCACCCCGTCTGCTTCTGGATCTGGATCTGGATTTGGACCGCCCCAATTCACCGAAGGACCAGGAAAGGGAACGTGAGTCGTTACCGTGCTAGTGCCACTCCAGAGAGAGCCCAGGACCAATGCCAATGGCCAATGCTAGAGCCAGTGCGAATGCCAATGTCAGTCAGTGCCGATGCTAATGCCGGAACCAGCTGTTTGCGCGCTCTGGAGTTCAACCAAGGCTTTTCTTGCTTTCACTCTCCCTCTCCCTCTATGCTCTCGTTGCGCGCTCGGTTTGCCGTTGAAAAGCGCGTTTGGAAGAGCGAGTGAATGAGCAATGCGTGCGTGCAGATGAGTGGCTGGTTCTACACGCCGTAAACCACCACGTGTGTCTGTGAGCAGTCTTGGAAGGAGTGTCGTAGAGTGTGTTGAAAGATGACCTAAGACGGGCAGTGAGGTAAGGGAGCCGGGGACCCAGGACGGTTCAGCGCCACTGTGTTGCCGCAGATGCTTGTCTGAAAGAGAGGGGCGCCTCGACAGTGTGAGCTGGGTGGTTTCTGTCCCCTGGTCAAGTCAGGCCCAAACAGCGAGTCTGGAGCTTGAGGTAACAGCGGGCGTCAAGTCACGGACGAAGGCTGCGGCGGCGTCGGATCGTGGTCGGAGGACACGGGACGGAAGTTCAAGTGCAGTGCAGTGTCACTTTCTTGCTCTGAGAGGCTGCGAGAGGAGAGGTGAGGTGTTTTGGCGAGTGGGAGAGGGGAGAAATGTAGGGAAAAAGAGGGTGACGAGGGAGGGCAAGGAAGGGGAAAAAAGTGAAATCCACTCTCTGCGCTGTTGATCGAAAATTTTGAGATGCATCCGTTCATTGCTCCTCCCTCCACCTTGTGTGTGTGCTTGTGTGGTGTGTGGTGTGTGGTGTGTCCAGCTGCCTCGCAAAACCCTTCCATTCTTTCCTTCCGCAGGAAACCAAACCCCCCTCCAAAAACCCGCACATCGCAGCAGTTTCTGGTGGGCGCACAGCATCAGTTCCACGCCGGCCTCGACCTACTTACAGGGCCGGAGACAAGATGCAACACTGATTGGGGGGCATATCATGCAGTGCTCGCCCTGAGATGGATGCGAAGTGGGGGGCTCGCTAGGGAGCAAGTCCACTGAAAGCATCCATCGTTGTTGCTGTCCCCAACCCAACAATAACATGCCTTACCTACCTACCTACGCTGTGCAACACGTGAAGCAGTCCCAGCTTCTGGGCTCACCTCACTTCTCTCTGTGCTGGGCTATTCTCAGCTGAAGCATCGATTGTGACCGCCGTCGGTGGATCCGACTCGTCCATGTCCGTCCCACGGCGCCAATCTCCCTCTCCCGGGGCCCGATACGTCACAGTGCCGCAGCCAAGCCCGGAGACATGCTGTCTGAAGCCGCAGATCGCCGCCAATCTCTGAGCAACATCATTCCGAGGCTCTTGGGCAATGCATTGCCATCCGTCTGCGCACTCTCACTCTTAGCCTAAGTGTGACTCTGAGAATCCAGATAACCAACACTCGAAACGAAGTTTATCGTTGCCGCTGCACGGCATCCACGGCTCGGGAAGGCCAATGAGCAAAACAAACATTCCATCGACCGTCTAGCCAACCACCTCAGACGGGGCAGACCCCTGCACATCAACCTCCATCCTAATGACAACACAACTCTACCACCTTTACTGCCGCAACCCAACCAACAAGAGGTTGCTCGGTCCGCAAGTATGAAGGGTTTGCCAAGCCCGTTGATCCGAACTCTCCTAGATGCAAACTCGGGCTCTGTGCGGCTGCCGATGCATGCTGTGAGATCCGCCATTATCAAAACCATCAGGGAGGGCAGGGCCATGTCTGTTTGAGGAAGCAGGATGCAAAGGATTGGCGGGTGGGCAGTGTGGAGCGTGTTGCGAGTCTGTGACGAGGGTGAAAATCATCACCTCGACGACTAGAGGATCACGCACCGCACCGACCTACTCACTTGCTCTGTTTCTCAGCCTTCTCAGCCAGGACACCCTCAAGCTCTCGCTCATCTTGCTTTGTGACGGTTGACCAAGAGCTGGGATTGGCCGCGGCGCGCGCAGCTGGACATTCAGAAGCTTCTGACAGGCTGACTTCCGAGGGTCTATTTGCTTCTGAGTGAGATTGCTCAGAAACGAACCTAATTATACCCGGGTCAAGCAACCCGCCCCCATCTTCCCGTCTAACTGGACAACTGCAATCGGCAATACAGGGCACACTGGACAGTCAGTCGATGGCCCGTGTCTCCACGACTCGTCCAAGGGTTTTTTTTTTTCTTTTGGCGATACTGGCGCTTGCTCACCCTTTGAGGCTAACCCCGCATCTGACTTGACATGGAGCGATGGCTGCTGTGCCGCATCTCAAAACCTGGAGAAATTCCCGGAGACGCTTCTGGTTCTTCAACATCGGCGGCAGCTTTGCGAGCTTACGGGCAAGCGTGAACCCGAACCAGCGAGCTGGGCTTACTTGCTCGACATATTGCCATGGGTTGGAGCGGGCTCTGCTGTGACCCGTTGATGCGCACGCAACTCAGCAGTGGCCGGGTCTGGACCGCTTTGACAGTCCCTTATCTTATCATCATGAATTCCAGATGTCCGGATGGCACGTGGAAAACAAAGTGCTCAACAGCTTTGCTCCGAGGTGCCAACCTCCGGCGTTACCATATCGTGGAGGCTGATTAAAGGTTTTGGGGCGTCGGACTTTGAGATTAGCGAGCCATCAGACTATGCCGTGGCAATTAACGGATGTTTGGTCGTGCGCACGAGTCGACACTTGGTAGCTGGCTTTTCCGAGAGTAGATCTGAACATCCAAAGTCTCTCTTGATCTTTCACTCTGATGACTGAAAATGAGACAAGAGACCACGAGGCCATTCGGTTTGGTATGAGCCAAGACACGGTCGGTTGCATCTCGCAATTCGTGAACAGGTCACCGAACTGGCACCCAGCCATTCGCATTTAGAACCACAGGCCATCATTTGCGATTCGCCAGGCAAGACGCTCTCAAGGACGTGTCGCGTGGCTCACCGCTTGCTGCATCCTTATCTGTTGTACCTGAGTCGCCTGACGCTCTCAAAGGTAGTACCAGATCCCCGATTTTCGGCGTGAGCAGCGTCAGCCGACATAGCAAGCCCGTAAATGGAGGTGCTAGCGGAAGCTAGGCCATGACAGGACCACGAGCGTTTGATGGAAAAGCGGTATCAGAATGTCCTACGGGCTTTCAGATATCGATCTGGGTGTTGAGACCTGAAGATGCTCGGAACGGAACCTTGTGCGCAGGTTCAAAGCGACGGATGTCAGCTTCGGCACAGCTTCAGACGAGGAGAGTTGGACGAGCTGGACCTTCCATCTGCGGTTAAAGAGACCGAGTGGCGGCGGCTGACTAGTGATGTGCACCACTTGCGTCCTTGCGAGACTCCTGTCAATGGCAACCTGGTTCAAAAGAAAGGACGGTGGCGAAGGAGTCGATGAACCGAGAGAATGGGAAACGAATGGAGGCGGGAGTGGCAGCCCCGCCGAAAAGTTCGAATTCGGCTTCTTTTTGGAGGGGAAACTTCTTCTCGTCAAGGATTGGTTGAATGCGGAAGGCGCTAACAAGGGCGGGAGTCGGTCCCCAAAGGCGACTCCTCCGATGGACGACACTCGGTTCGCATACCCTGTCCGTGGGGTCGAAACAATGCTCCAAGCCGACGTCAACTAGAACGAAATATCGCTCACAAGGGCTCCATTGCGGCGACTCGTTTTCCTACTCTTCGTCAGCAGAAACCTTGGAAGAGGAGACAGAAACGACTCGCCAAGGCACCCGTAACGAGTCAGCCCGTTTCCCGACAGTTTCGAGTGGATTTACCTGAGCCGGGCAACCGGTGTCAAGTTCCTGTCACTATCGGTGAATTTCAGATGGATACCGCTGCGCGCCAGGTGGAACCGGCTCTGGGAAGCTTAGACGCGTGATGCTGAGAGGCGACTTCACGCCACGGCCGTGCAGCGAGACGGAAAGACGCACCGGCGGCTGGAACGAGGTTGGTGAATGTTGGAGGGGCCCTCCAGAAACGGGAGGAATTCCGGGCTGCGAATCAGCCCAAGAGCGGACGCAGCAGAAATCCAAGGGTCCAGCCCGTGGCGCTAGCGGGTTAAAGGAGACGGATAGGTGTTGAGCGTAGTGGATTCGTTGGTCTTGGAGGCTCGAAGGCTCAGGTCCCTGCTTACCGCGGCCAGACACTCGGAGGACCCTGCGGTGAGGATCTGTCTGCAGTAGGTGCTGCTCTGCAGGCCGTAGGTACACCGACATCTACCTAGTAAGGTAATGTACCGAAAGTGTATTCCGCATGTGCAACGCCGTTCGTCGAGTGATCCCCCACCCCAGGTGGTAGGTATGGTAGCATCTGGAATGTCGACAGCAGTGAAAGCTTGACTTGGTCTTCTTTCTCATTCTTGCCTTCCATCTTTCGGCACCGACATGGCATCAGTTGACTGCCCAGATGGCGGGATGAAGGCTGCTGATGGTGCCACAGAGAGACGACAGTGACTTTGGTTGGGCAAGTGCACGAATTGGACCTGCTGCTCATGTCATGTTCTCGGTCGGCGTTGGCGTTGTGGTGTCAGTCAGCAGAGACCTGACTGGTTCTGCTTGGTGGGGTCAGGATCACCCCGGTTCCACTTATTCATGCCACTGCTGGTCGTGATTGGCGCATGAGGGAAGTCTCTGGACGGTGCAGCGCTCCGGGCGGGCCCCTCGCTACCCCCCTCCACAGCGACGTCCCTCCCCCACCTGCCCGCTCTTTCGCCCGGCCACGGGCCCCACAGCAGCGATGTGGTGGGTGTTTGTTCCCGCTTGGCCACTGGGCGCCGCTGAATCTGTGGTTGTGTCGAACTCCCAAATGTCTTGCCTGTGGTGTGCTTCTTGACGCAGCCCACTGCTTGGTAGCCAGTCTGCAACAGGTCGTTTCGCATGTTGATCAAGAGCTTCTGCTGCCATGTTCTTTCATTCGATCTGTACCCCTGGCCAGCCTTCAAAGTCTGTACTGCCAAGAGGGCCAAACAGGCAGGTAGAGACCGGTCATCTTGGGCTCTTTGCGGCGGGATTTATGGTCCATGGCTTGCCCAAGACCAGCCGAGAAACCGAGGGCCTTTCCGTCTGGCCAGTGGCCACCCACCAGATCCAATGATCCGTCAACTAGAAGACGCACCAAGGGCATTTGGCAGCTGTGACTGGTGGGTGTAAGGCGAGCCGGGATCCATCGATGCCCATCGATAAGGAGGGACCCTGTTTCGCAGACTGGAAGGGGGTGGGAAGGCCGTTTTGTGCATCCGTTCTGAGCGCGTTTTAAGCTTCACCTTCCCTTACCCTGCGGCGTGGTGTATGGTGGGTGGTGTATGCACGCAGTATGTACGTATGCTATGCTAGGTAGGCGAGGCAGCAAGTCGGCCGTCTTGGGAGTGGTTTGCGTTGTTTCCACTCTGCTGTTTCTTCTCTTCGTGTTCTCTTCGTGTTCTTTTTCTCTTCGACCCTCCCCTTTGTGTGTTTCCCATCTTTTCCCATCCTCCGAGGAAAATCTTCTTCCTATCTCGACTTCCCACTTTACGCACCACAACATCCCCAGCCTGGCGCTCGTGTGACCTCTCTGCAAGAACCAGAGGCCATGATATCTTGAGCTTCGGTGTGCCATGTGCTCCGCCCCATCCCGTAGGTACCCTTCCTCCAGCCTTCTACTGCATAGTAAAAGCTCCACACCCCGCTATCTGCTGACCTCCATTATCGATAGCCGGCTCTCACCCGTTCTGATAGCAGATCCCCATCCAAGTCCCCTGGCCTCACCCACCCCTCCTCCAGCGCCTCAAGACCACAGCCTTTTCCCGGTTCTTCGCGCTCGCATGTCTCATTTTCTTTTCTAGAGACCGATCCGTCTGTCGAGCTGCTTCATCCAGTTTCTCAGATCTGCTCCGACACACCGACTATGAAATAGGACCGTCCACCGGCTGTTCCGAGCGCTCTGCCCTCAAGGGTCGAAGTGGACCTCCGAGCTCCAATTCCCAGTACACTTCCTGCTACTCGACTGCCCCGCGCGCCACACAACCGCCGTGGAAGCACGGAGGATACGAGACGACGCATTGTGACTGCCGACTCGAGAAACGTTTTGAAATTTAGGCTTTATTGCTGCAGCCAGACAGACACCGCAGTCTTGGGTCTTTTTCTGTTGACCCAACTTTTTTCTTTTCCATGTATTCCCGCCCGACAACTCTATTGCGCCTCTCAACCATGGCCGATACCTTGGGGTCAACTCCAATGGAGGTTGTCGACGAGCAGGGCCCCGGCCTCTCAGAGCCAACGAACAAGGGCAGGAACCGGCACCGAGTGCTCTGTGGCATTCAGAGAATGTCTTCCTCACCATCACTTCCTCGAAATGGCCGTGCCAGATCACAGAGTAACCCTCAGCGAGGGCGAGCGAGCATCTCCTGCGTTAGCTTGGCAGGACCATCAACAGCCGGAAGCTCTTTTGGGGGCGACTCTTACTTCCCCGCAGGAGCAATAGCATCCGGCTACGCCAGCGCCTCGAGCTCTGTTCCGCCGACGCCGTCCAGCGAAATCATTCAATTTGAAGGTATCGATGGTCGCCTTGCTGTTCGGAGGGTCGACAATGCCATGTCTACGGCGCAGTCTCCTGGACCCCAGTCGATCGGCCTTCCCAGCGACCTGCGGACGACGAGCAAGATGCAAGTCGCGAATCCGGCGGTTCCCAAACGGGACTTTGACTTTTGGGAGAACATGCCCCACGAAATGCGTGTTCAGATATTTTCTTACCTCTCGCCAAAGGAGTTGGTGAGGACCTCTCGTGTAAGCAAGATGTTCTACAAGATCTGTTTCGACGGGCAGCTTTGGACTTGCTTCGACGCAACCGAATTTTACCAGACGATACCGGCCGAGTCTCTGGCAAGAATTATTGTGGCCGCGGGACCTTTTATTAAAGACCTCAACTTGAGAGGCTGCGTGCAGGTTGAGCACTACAAGCGTGCTGAAGTGGTTGTCAAGGCCTGTAAGAACCTCGTCAATGCCACTCTCGAGGGTTGTCGGAATTTCCAACGAAACACCCTTCACAGCTTGTTGAGGACAAACGACAAGCTTGCCAACCTTAACCTCACGGGTCTGACTGCAGTCACCAACATGTCCTGCAAAATCATCGCCGAGTCATGCCCGCAACTCGAGATGTTTAACGTATCATGGTGCGTGCACATGGATGCTCGTGGAATCAAGACCGTATTGGAAGGTTGCCCAAAGTTGAAGGACCTGAGGGCTGGGGAGGTTCGAGGCTTCGACAACTTGGAGGTGGCCGAAACACTCTACAATACCAACAGCCTGGAGAGGCTGGTGTTGAACGGCTGTGCAGAGCTCAATGACCGGGCACTCAAGATCATTATCCACGGAGAAGATCCCGAAATCGACATTCTTACAGATCGACCCGTCGTACCTCCCAGGAAATGGCGTCATCTGGACCTCAGCAGATGCGGTCGTCTCACAAACCAGGGAGTGAAGGCATTGGGATACAACATTCCGGATCTACAAGCCCTGCGACTCTCCGGTTGCACCGCCTTGACCGACGCAGCACTCGAGCCTATCTTCGCATCGACCCCGCGCCTCACCCACCTCGAAATGGAAGATCTTTCAGATCTTACCAACAGCCTTCTTTCGGAGCACTTGGCCAAGGCTCCGTGTGCACCGTGGCTGGAGCATCTCTCGATCAGCTATTGCGAGAACCTAGGCGACAGCGGCGTACTGCCCATCGTAAAGAACTGCACCAACCTGAGGAGCATTGACCTGGATAACACCCGGATCAGTGATCTCGTTCTGGCTGAAGCGGCTTACATGGTCAACAATCGCTCCCAATGCACCGCAAAGAAGCCGAAGCCCAAGGTCGGCCTCCACATGGTGGTGTACGACTGCCAGAACGTCACCTGGACCGGCATTCGCGAGGTTCTCTTCCGCAATGCTCAATCAAAACCTTCAACCTCAGAACCCGGCAAACATGCTTTCTCCGGTGAGGCAATCAGCCTCAAGTGCTTCTACAAGTTCCAGATGACCGTTGACGAGCACATGAAGCGCGTGGTCCGGGGAGACCTCGCCGCGGCCAACCGCCTCGAGCGCCGCTGGGGCGAATATATGCAGGCTACCGAGGAGGCTGGCACCACTGGCGCCGGACATCGCCGTCGCAGACGCCGTGCCCGGGAAGCCCAGATGCTCCATGCTGACGAGGAAGATGGCGGCAATGGTGGTCGTCGCCGGGGCCGGACCGTCGGATCCTGCACAGTTATGTGAGGATGCCGCTACAGACATTTTTGCACCTAGAATGTGAAGGAGAATCTTTCCCCCCAGATGTTCCCCCTATCTCACAAATTTCTGTTATCAGTATATACTCATCCCCTGGAGTCAAAGCGACACGTCACTTCATTATTAGATTGGGATGCATCGCCCCATTCAACTCACCTCGCACCAGCGTGTGAGAGTGTCTCGAAGACGGCGTTCCACATTGGAAAGGCGTCCTTCTTTTCCCATCTTTCCGTGCTGTTAGTCATGAACGCACACGTTTTCTTTTTATGGTGTTCGGGATGGGTCGGGAAATCTTGGGACTGGGACGGTTAAAGAGTGCGGGATCTCTTTTTTGGTTCCTATTTTTTTTTGGAACAGATACAGACTGTGGGGCATGCATGCGCGTGCCATTTGTATCTATGATTGGAATCTGGGGCTATTTCAATTTGAACATATAAAATGTCCACACTAAACCATGACCCTGATGCTGTTGATGTTTGAACCGTCTCGCCGCTGCTGGAATGCTGCGGAGGAAGCAAGACAACGAGTCTGTATCTAGTCCGAGCCGTGCTGGCGGATGTACCTCCGGATCTTCTCCTGGAAGACATCGTCCTCGTCACGCCTGTTGTCACCCTCCATGACGTACATGTCCTCGTCTTCGTCCTCCTCTTGCTCGCGCAGGTCGTACTCCTCGTCGTCCGACGCATTGGCGTTGCGGAAGAGATAGGCGTGGCGATCGTATTCATCCTCCGAGTCGACCTCGTCCTCGGGGTAGTCTGCAGTGTAGTGGTTTTCCGCTGTTGTACGAAGTCAGCACAAAGTCCCTCTCCTGGTGTCCAAGTATATAATCCTTACCATTCTCATCCTCATCATCGTCATAATCCGAGTCGTCCTCCTCTTCATTCCCGTAAAATAGCTCCATGTCTTCCTTGGTATCGAACTGCAGCACGCCAATCTCCTCGGGCGGTATGTTCGCCAACAAGGGCTTGGACGGCGCGAGCTCATACACTTCGATGACGTAGTCATCATCGTCGTCGTCGGCCTCGCTGGCGTCCGTCATGGACTCGTCACGGTCTTTCCCGCCGTCCAGCTCCTTTGCCAGCTCGGGGTGCCGTTCGGCGAAGCGCTTAACGGGGGCCTTGGGCTTGAACCGCGATGGCGAGGAGGTTGTAGCAGAAGAAGCAGGAGGCGCTGGGTTTTGCAGCTCCATCGACTTGAGGTTCAGTCCGATCTCGTGGAGCACCCACTGGTCCATGTCGGCGGCGATCTGGCTCATGTCCTGGGTGGGCGCGACGCTGGGCAGGGGTTTGCGCTGGGATTCGACATCGGGACGAGGGGCAGAAGGGCGTTTGGTCTGGGGTTTCTTGGGCGCCGGCTTGGCATCGTCGCCCATTTCGACCTCCGGAGTGGAGATAGCGGCGGCGTGTTTGGCGTCGAGGGCCACGGAGAGCCTTTTCGACGCCTTCTTCTTGCCTCGCTCGACGAAGACTGCTGTTCCGTAGCGGCCGCGCTTGGTGACGCCGCCGGCCTTGAGGATCGTGCTACCTGTCGGGGAGCTCATTGCCGAACGGGACATGTGGAATCGTCTGGGTTCGGCTGCGGGGTTCGCTGGTCGCTGAGGAGCGGAGGAGGTGGCCGGGCCCGGGGCCGGTGCCTCGGCCGCGGGGGGTTTGTCGGTCGGGGCAGCATTATCGGGCGCAGGCTGAGCGACGGGCTTTGCGGGAGAGCGGCTCGAGTGCGGGAGCTCGTCGCCGGGCTTCGAGGTTTGGATCACGGGCTTGGTCGGGGAGTGGTGTAGCGAGCCTGCACCGGAGCGTGAACTGGACTTTGCTGATGCTATGCGTCGTCGGTAGACCCAGCTGCTGCCGCTTTGGTGTCGTTTCGCTGACTCAAGCTCTGTCGCTTGTCAGTCTGCGCTTCAACACGTTAAACAAAGGAGGCAACATACGGAGGTAGGTAACCGGCGCATCTTCGTCGCCCCGCTTCCGCTTGATGTGGATCAAGTGAGGAGGGGCAGACATGTTGACAAGAAGACTACGGGCAGCGGTAGAGATGTGGTTACGGGCTACTATGTGGTAGATGTTTGAACGGAGAGATTAGAATAGTCGTGGCAGCTCGAAACTGGATGTCCCCGGTTCGATGTCTGGCTATGCCACGTCGTAATTCATGCGACGATGTTGCTCTTCTTTTTTTTCTCGCGAGATGGATTTTTCTGGAAGCCTGCCGCACCAGCTGGACGACAGCACGTCAAAGATCCATTGCAGATAAGACGAGCTTATCGGTGGGGTATGTCATTGGCCAGGGGATTGACCGCCTTTGGCAGAATTGTGCAAGCGTCCGGGGGTGATCCCAGCCCCTCCGGGCTGTTGGCTGCCATTGCCGGCTTGGGGAAAGAGGCCCCGCCTTGCGCCGATCAAGCTGGGAGCTTCGCTTCAAGACTGCTTGAGCACTCGGTCAGACAGATTGTCAATGCCACTGGACGATCAGAACCAGTCCAGCGCATTAAATGGGACAGAAGAGCCGAACGGGCTGTGGGCAGCTCAAACTCTTTGGACGCGGGATGGCTGGCAACCAGGACAAGGGTCGTCCGGCCGAGACCTAGAGAGCTTGTGAAGATTGCTATAATGGTGAGCTCGATTGCGTCTGAAACCACCCGGTTCCTTCCGTATCATTGAGAGTTCTTTGCCTAGGGATACAGGGCTTTTTGAAAACTGCAATGTGCTGGCAAAGTTGAGGCGTTGCTTGATCTTCAGCCTTCGTGATGGCTGCCATGCGATTTGGCAGAGCTGCATTAGCTGAGCACCAGTGGCTTGTAGCTAGAAAACGCAGCAGCGAATCCGGCTGAGCAGACGAACAGCTTGTTTTTGCTCTCTTGTGTTAGGCGGTTATTTGGATGGTATTGTCATGCTCCGACATTGCCCATTCCACACGATGCTCTGGCATGATGGAGGTGGCTGATAGCTTCCCCGGGGCGCTTCTGGAGGTCTCAGTGTCTGGGGCGTTTGTCCCGGTCTGGGCCTTTCCATTGGGACCCGCGAGTCGGTGGGGCAAGGCCTGGCTCGTGCATTGCGGGAAAGTCCCCAGTACCTTGGATATATGGACAGCCACAGCCAATGGGCATGTTCCCGCAACTCCCCAGCTCGGGACATGTCCAGGGATGGTGACGCACAAAGCATGCCGACGGAGGCAGTGAACGGGTAGGATTTGCCTGTTCCATTGCTGATAGCCGCTACTGGCTGCTGTTTAGTAGCTCCATTATTGGAGGGGGGAGCTTCTGATCCTTTTTTGTGCAGATGCAGTTGCAGTTGCAGCTGTCCGGGTGGCCGGCGTCAACAGGATTGGAGCGGCGAAGGGAGGTCGTTGACAATCTCGTCCCATACCGCAGCGTCATTCTTTGCCTGTCCCAGGTTTCGCGGCAGTCATGGGCCATCAAGCTCATGTGGGGAGGCAGTTTGATGGCCGCCACAACAAGCAATAGGTCCAGTTTCTCTTTATGTACGCCTGAGTATTGTTTCTCAATCTGCAATTCACTGGACCATCCCATCTCGCCTCGTTACTACCCTTAGCTGAGCCAGATTGTCAGGTTGGAGCGAGTGCTGGTGTCTGCCAGCCACACCTTCCCAACCTCTCTGCCCGTATTCCCCCTCTTGCCTTACTCAAGTCTTCCCTTCCCCAACACACGTTGGACATAGCACCCATGGCATAATCATGCAATGGACCCCTCCTGTGCCACAGCTTCCCTGTTCTGAGCTGCTGCACCTCCCAACGTCAGACACCAGTCTTCCGGCTTCTGATCTCCCTGCTATCTGAGCTCCCCTCGCCTTGGCTGATCAAGGTGGCATCTGCTCTTCCGGTCCGTACGTCGTATCTCTCCTGTCCCACGGGTAAGTTCATCATTCTGCCCTCGTCTTCTGCCCCCAGGTCAGCTCGTTCCCTCAAAGCTGTTTCACTCGCACAAACACGTAACCCCCGATCCCTCTTCGTTGCGTGAAACACTCAGACACGGGGACTCCACTTTGAATTCCTCACAAAGAATTGGCCTTGTTTTCGCTTCCTTGCCTTTTTGCTTTTTTCCACGAAGGCAATCCAACGCCTTCTCGCTCCTCACGGCTAGCATCGTAAGGTATCACCCAGAGACAGCCGCATTCGTCAGCGTTTCTACCCACGCCCAACCCAATCCACAATCCGCCACCTTCACCGTGGGCTCCAGGGGGACGGTCTCTATCTCTGCATCTCTTGACGAGTTTTTCCCTCTCCCGAAGCAAGAGAAGTGCCCTTATCTGAACTGACTCTGGAGTGTTGTAGAAGGCAGCAGCCCCCAAACCCAAAATACCCGCCTGCCCGGAAACTGCTCGAATGACCGAGTTGGCGGAGTGATAACGGCCTTCTTCCACACTTCGAACCTTCGCATACCTTGCCGCGGAAACCAGCATCAAAAAAATGGTTTCCGTCACCATCTCCTACCGCCAGCCGGGCACCCAGCCGCCCATATTCGTTGCGGGCTCCTTCTCCGATCCACAATGGCAGCCTCTTGAGATGCAGTTCACCACCGACGAGGGAGGAGAGCATACATTCTTCAAATCCGTCGAGGTACCGCCAAGCTCGCAGATCCAGTACAAGTTTCGTGTTGGCCTTGGTGACTGGTGGGTTCTCAACCAAAGCGCTACTACAGGTAAGGTCTCTCTAGCTCCGATCCCAACCGCATCTTGCCTGACATGACGTGACCCTGCAGTGACCGACGACTCTGGCAACCAGAACAACGTCCTGACGGCCCCGGCTTCTCAAGAGTTCACAGAGATGAACGGTGTAAAAACCAACGGCGAGCAACAGAACCACCAGACGGACTCAAATTCTACCAACATGGATACCTCAACTATTGCCGCCGCCCATTCGACTGCTCAGCTTGAGCCGAAGCCTAAGATGATCGACCACCTGAAGGACGAGGAACGGCAGCGACTTTCATCGACCCCGATTGAAAAAGTTGCAGAGACCGCTGCAGAGGTTGCCGACACTGCCGAGAAGCTTGATGCCGAAGACAACACGGCCCGCCTCACACCACTTGCCCGTATTAAGGATGAGGAGAGAAAGCGTCTTTCTTCGACTCCGATTGAGCAGGTGGCTACTACCGCAGCGGAGGTTGCTGGTACGGCAGAGATGCTGGACGCTGATCAGGTATGCTTTTCTGGCAAGATGGCGGGCGATACAAGATCTCAGGGCTAACACAGCGCAGGACTTCGACGACAAGGATCTGGCGGACGACGGTCCTCCGCCTCTGTTCGCCCACGAAGCCCTCGGTCCGTACGAGCCACCGAGTGATAGTGAGGATGCTACGAAGGAGTATGAGCACCACGGCACCGTTGAGTATGACGTCGACAAGTACGACTTGAACGACCCAGCTCTGGAGAGACTGCCATCAAAACGCGAGGAGATTCTGAACACCGTCCGAAACGTGGAGACGGGCCGCAACGAAGACCAGACGTACTTCCACGGCACTCCCATGTCACCTATCGTCGGATCAAGAAAAGCGAGCCTCGACCCATACGAGGAGGCCGTGATCTCGCCAGGCCCCTCTAGTCCAGGTGTAGGCAAGAAGCTCGAGCTGCCTCGGAAGAAGCAGGGCTCAATGGTGTCGGAAAGGTCTCTCGCTTCCTTAGGCTCCATCGTCGAGGAGGAGGGGAAGGACTCACCTGGGTTGGATGAGGCGAACCGCGAGACCGAAGGTCCCGTCCGCGTCCCTAGCCCCGCAGTCCGCCCAACACCTAACGTCTTCACCTCTCCCGCTAGTGACGAGGACGAGGGAGTCGTTATGAAGGGCTCCAAGTCGAAGTCAAAGAAGAGCGGCGAGTCTGGCAGATCAGAGTCTCCCGACTACAACGGTAACACCAACGGCAAGCATTCGAGAGACCTCTCCCCGAAGACGCAGCCCGCACAGCCGGACAGCCCGAGCATCCATGTGCAGCCCCCCGAGGACCCAGCCGAGTCCAGCACCGCCGCTGCCTCCAACTCAGATGGAAAAGCTTCGACGACTGCCCGAGATGAAAGCCACAAGGGGCAGCTTAAGAAGCGCGGAGGAGCCTCATCGACCGACCGCCCGGGAACCCCCTCGTCCATACACAGCGTCGCCGACAGCAAGGGCAACTGGCTCTCGGCCTTTTTCCGCGTACTTTTCGTTGACTGGATCGGCGGTCTGTTTAGCCGGTTGTTCGGCAGCAAGAGAAAGGCGTAAGGTTTTCTCACCTCCTTCCCGGTTCTTGAAAAATGAAGAGAAGAAGACTGGCTGCCGATAATCAGGCTTTTGCTTGTTTTTCCTTTTGTTTTTACGTTTTAATATTCCTCACGAAATCTGACAGGTTGACTTTTGTCCGCAGGATGCTGGCCACGAGCACGGCTGCCATCGTTGCCGGGGTTGCATGGTGGAAGTTCGCCTTGGACGGCGACCTGAGTTGGCTTGAGACGCGGCTCGCCGCCCTTTAGAGTCAGGGAGTGGAGATCGACGTCTCGCTCACACGAACATGTTTGTACAGTTAATCGAGATGGCATTGGTATTTGAGGGTGGGATTAGAGTGGGATGGAATATGCCCCTCCTGAATCTGGGGTGGGATATGGACAGCATGCACAGAGAAAACACGCATTTGGACCGCAATCGAGAACCCAAACCTTGAAATCAATGCTTCGCATGTGTGCTCGCTGTAAAAAAGGGGTCATGACAATCTGTGTGACTGCGGAGGGGAGTGGTGCCGGTTCAAATGACTCTCCAGACGGCACCAGCCCTCGGGGTATCTCTCTTGCCGCCGTCGTCTCCTTGCCTGTTCATCTTCTTGATCCACTCCGTCTCCCTCTGCACAGCAGCGGCCTCAATCTCCTCCATGACGGCCAGCTCGCCCAGCATATCCTTAATCAAGCTCTCACAGCCGTCCAGCATCCTCTTCAGACTGGACGTCTGCGCCACGTCCTCCGCTTCTTCCTCGTCGTCGTACACCAGCTCCTTCAGCTGCAGATCCCAGCCCTCGAGGCGGCGGACGAGGAGGGCGCACTCCTCCTTCCAGCGGGCGTCGAGGCCGCCGCCGAAGCGGACCTCGAGGTTCGCGTCGAGCAGGGCGGCGGGGTCCGAGTCAGGGCCGTCTGCCCTCGCGCGCGCGGCTTCGAGGTCGGCGAGGGAGGAGGCCCAGCGCTCGAAGGCGCGGACGAGGCGGTTGTGTTTGCCGCCGGGTGAGTCGAGGGACCAGAGGGACGTGAGGAGGGCGTCGAGGCGTTGGATCTTCTCCTCGAGGAGGCCTTTTCTGGGGGTGGCCCAGTGGTGGAGGGCGGCTACGTTGAGGCGTTCTGCGGCGTCGGCTTCGAGGGCGACGAGGTCCTTTGAGGAGGAGGCGAGGGCGGCGTGGAGGGAGGCGAGGTGGGACCGGGCGGAGGCGTGCCATTGGGAGGTTGTCGTGGGGAGGTCGCGGTGGAGGAGGTGGAGTTGGAGGAGCTCGGTTTGGAGGCGGGATGTTTCGGCGGAGAGGTCGA